>BSQZ01000004.1:11644506-11704506 GCA_033239005.1 Lamellibrachia satsuma
CATACTGTAGAACCAAGCATCTTGTAACCATTGTGGCATTGAGATAATGTGCACGCGCCCGTCGAATCACAAGTATCGCAGTTGGGATTGCAGGCTGTAAACAAAGGAAATATGCAAACGTTTTACGTCAGGGTAATATTGCCAGGCATGGCTACAGCGTGTAATTCTCTACATCCATCCATCTATTCATCCGCCCTTGTGTGCGTGAACGCGCGCGCGTGTGCGTGCGTATGCGCGTGTGTGCTGGCGTATGCGGGCGTGCGTGTATGTGTGCGTGCGTGTCGTTCGTCCGACGATGGTGTGGCGTATTTTTCTTGTGGATGTTGTCGTTAGGACATAATTCACAGCAACTTAGATAAATTCATCATTATCATTAACACAAAACAAAAAAATGACACGGCTGCTAAACAAATATTGATATAGTTACCAGCATCACATTTAGTAGCACCCAACGTACGTGGAAGTTGGTAGCCCAAGGTGAACACCGTGTCGATATTAACGTTTTTTTGTTTCGCAACATCAAATCTAAAATGTACTCTTACGTTATGACGCTGGAAATGTATATTATACTCGCAAGCAACACGCGTACAAACAACGACTGAAATTTATTTACTGGCATCCGTCAAAACCCAACAGTCAGTTGTACTCTGCTCTATTTAATTTTTATTTCTATATCAAACTTTCCATTCCAATATCGCAGTAGCCGAATCAAGCTGTTTACCATTAAGACAATAACGGAAATGCAGGTACCGTGGTTATAAATGACATAGACACACTCACCGACACAATCATTGTTTGTTCCGTCCCTATATCCGGCTGCACACGATCCAGAGGTGCATTGTCCCGCCACCGTGCATGCATCGCAGTTGGCAGCACAAGCTGAAATCAACTATACTTATATATTTTTTGTCTCGTAACTATAACAAATGTATAAAGATATCGTTGCAGCTGGAACATAATTATTTCAGAACATTTCTGTATATCGAAGCGTCACATTTACTAGCACCGGCAACGGCGCGAGCTAAGAAATTTTAACCTTATGATTGGTATCAACACATCGAAAACGTGTCTGTAAGTTCTGATACAAGAACTCAATATGTGTATGCATCGAAGCAACGAATTTATTTCAAAATAGAATCTAGATACCCAAAACATTTCACGGTTACAGTTAAATCAATCTATAAGATTCAGAGATTTAATGGCCGTGGACATATACCATATTCACAACAAATACATCCAACTTACTTACACTGTCCATGGAAGCGTCACATTTATTAGCTCCACCGATTTGCAATCTACAGAGAGTTGTTGGCACAAGTTGAAAACCATGTCGATATTAATATTGTGGCGAGGTGATCAATGGTCACCTTGACCCAGTTCTGTGCTGTCTGTCATTTTAATTTATAAATCATATAAAACCATATCGCCGTAGCCCAGTGAAGTGAAACTGATTGCGGTCAATACGTTGCTGGAAATGCAAGTTCCATTATTAAAAATAACATAGACACACTCACCGACACAATCATTGTTTGTTCCGTCCATATATCCGGTTGCACACGATCCAGAGGTGCATTGTCCCGCCACCGTGCATGCATCGCAGTTGGCAGCACAAGCTGAAATTAACAATACTTATATATTTTCTGTCTCGTAGCTAAACACAAATATATAACGATTTCGTTGCAAATGGAACATAATTATTTCAGAACATTTCTGTATATCGAAGCGTCACATTTACTAGCACCGGAAGCGGTTCGAGCTTAGCAATTGATAGCACAAACCCGTGTCGATTTTACCCTCATGATTCGTATCAACACATTGAAAACGTGTCAGTAAGTTCTGATACAAGAACTGAACATGTCTCTGCATCGAACCAGCGAAGTTATTTCAAAATTGAATCTAGATAAAAAAAATTCACGGTTCCAATCAAATCAATCTGTAAGATTCAGAGATTTATTGGTTGTGGACAAATACCATATTCATAGCACATATATCCAACTTACTTACACTGTACATCGAAACGTCACATTTACTAGCTCCCACCGATTTACAAACTACAGACAGTTGTTGGCACAAGCTGAAAACCGTGTCGACATTAATGTTGTGGCGAGGTGATCAATGGTCTTCTCGATACTGTTCTGTGCTCTCTGTCGTTTTAACTCATAAGTCGTGTAAATATATATCGCCGTAACCCAGCGGCTTGTCGACTTTGAAAAGGCTTTCGACAGCATTCACATAGAATCTCTCTGGCGTATACTCCGGCACTATGGAATCCCCCCAAGATTGTGAGCATAATCAATCGGCTATATGACGATTTCAGGACCAAGGTCATTTGCGGCCAATACCTGACAGAAGATTTTGAAATCAAGACCGGAGTGAAAAGGATGCATTCTATCCCCATTCTTCTTCTGCCTCGGGATCGACTGGGTAATGAATGAAAGAGCATTAGGAGACAAAAGCGGCATCAAAATGGACCTTCACAGAAACATTAGGTGATCTAGACTTTGCAGACGACATATCTCTTCTGTCGCACCGCTACAGTGACATCCAAAGGAAAAGCGATGAACTTGCAAGAAATGCTCGGACACGTCTGCAGAATGCCGCTGACATCCATTCCAAGAGTGGTCATGCGCTGGACCCCTGGTGGCAAGAGAGCGAGGGGGAGACCCAAGGAAACGTGGAGGAGATCAGTAGAGCGGGAGATGAAGGCTCTCGGGTGGAGTTGGGGCCAGGTGACGAAGCTTGCAACGGACAGGCAACATTGGCTTTCTTTGGTGTCTGCTTTATGTGTGATCCCGCATGAAAAGGATTAAGTAAGTAAGTAAGTAACCCAGTGAAGTGAAACTGATTGCCGCCAAGACGTTGCTGGAAATGTTGGTTCCATTATTAAAAATGACATCGACGCACTCACCGGCACAATCATTGTTTGTTCCGTCCATATATCCGGTTGCACACGATCCAGAGGTGCATTGTGCCGCCACCGTGCATGCATCGCAGTTGGAAGCACAAGCTGAAATCAACAATACTTATATATCTTCTGTATCTTAACTAAAGACAAATGTATAACGATTTCGTTGCAAATGGAACATAATTATTTCAGAACATTTCTGTATATCGAAGCGTCACATTTACTAGCACCGGCAGCGGTCCGAGCTTAGCAATTGATAACACAAACCCGTGTCGATTTTACCCTCATGATTGGTATCAACACATCGAAAATGTGTCAGTAAGTTTTGATACAAGAACTGAACATGTCTATGCATCGAACCAGCGAAGTTATTTCAAAATTGAATCAAGATAAAAAAATCACGGTTCCAATCAAATCAATCTGTAAGATTCAGAGATTTAATGGTTGTGGATATATATACCATATTCAGAGCACATAATATCCAACTTACTTACACTGTACGTCGAATCGTCACATTTACTAGCTCCCACCGATTTACAAACTACAGACCATTGTTGGCGCAAGCTGAAAACCGTGTCGACATTAATGTTGTGGCGAGGTGATCAATGGTCTTCTCGATACTGTTCTGTGCTCTCTGTCGTTTTAACTCATAAGTCGTGTAAATATATATCGCAGCAACCCAGTGAAGTGAAACTGGTTGCGGTCAAGACGTTGCTGGAAATGTTGGTTCCATTATTAAAAATGACATAGACGCACTCACCGGCACAATCATTGTTTGATCCGTCCACATATCCGGATGCACACGATCCAGAGGTGCATTGTCCCGCCACCGTGCATGCATCGCAGTTGGCAGCACAAGCTGAAATCAACGATTCTTATATATTTTTGTCTCGTAGCTAAAACAAATGTATAAAGATATCGTTGCAGCTGGAACATAATTATTTCAAACATTTCTGTATATCGAAGCGTCACATTTACTAGCACCGACAACGGCGCGAGCTAAGCAATTAATAGCACAAACCCGTGTCGATGTTAACCTTATCTTTGGTATCAACACATCGAAAACGTGTCAGTAAGTTCTGATACAAGAACTGAACATGTCTATACATCGAAGCAGCGAATGTATTTCAAAATTGAATCTAAATAAATAAACATTTCACGGTTACAGTTAAATCAATCTATAAGATTCAGAGATTTAATGGCTGTGGACATATACCATATTCATAGCACATATATCCAACTTACCTACACTGTCCATGGAAGCTTCACATTTACTAGCTCCACCGATTTGCAAACTACAGAGAGTTGCTGGCACAAGTTGAAAACCATGTCGATATTAATATTGTGGCGAGGTGATCCATAGTCACCTCGACCCAGTTTTGTGCTGTCTGTCATTTTAACTTATAAATCACATAAATCAGTATCGCCGTAACCAAGTGAAGTGAAACTGATTGCGGTCAAGACGTAGCTGGAAATGTATGTTCCGATATTAAAAATGATATAGACACACTCACCGGCACAATCATTGTTTGTTCCGTCCATATATCCGGTTGCACACGATCCAGAGGTGCATTGTCCCGCCACCGTGCATGCATCGCAGTTGGCAGCACAAGCTGAAATCAACGATACTTATATATTTTTGTCTCTTGGCTAAAACAGATGTATAAAGATATCGTTGAAGCTGGAACATAATTATTTCATAACATTTCTGTATATCGAAGCGTCACATGTACTAGCAATGGCAACGGCGCGAGCTAAGCAATTAATAGCACATACCCGTGTCGATTTTAACCTTATGATTGGTTTAAACACATCGAAAACGTGTCAGTAAGTTCTGATACAAGAACTGAACATGTCTATACATCGAAGCAGCGAATTTATTTCAAAATTGAAACTAGATAAACAGAACATTTCACGCTTACAGTTAAATCAATCTGAAAGATTCAGAGATTTAATGGCGGTGTACATATACCATATTCATAGCACATATATCCAACTTACTTACACTGTCCATGGAAGCGTCACATTTATTAGCTCCACCGATTTGCAAACTACAGAGAGTTGTTGGCACAAGTTGAAAACCATGTCGATATTAATATTGTGGCGAGGCGATCAATGGTCACCTTGACCCAGTTCTGTGCTGTCTGTCATTTTAACTTATAAATCACATAAATCAATATTGCCGTAGCCCAGTGAAGTGAAACTGATTGCGGCCAAGACGTAGCTGGAAAAGTATTTTCCGATATTAAAAATGATATAGACACACTCACCGGCACAATCATTGTTTGTTCCGTCCATATATCCGGTTGCACACGATCCAGAGGTGCATTGTCCCGCCACCGTGCATGCATCGCAGTTGGCAGCACAAGCTGAAATCAACGATACTTATATATTTTTGTCTCGTGGCTAAAACAAATGTTTAAAGATATCTTTGCAGCTGGAACATAATTATTTCATAACATTTCTGTATATCGAAGCATCTCATTTATTAGCACCGGCAACGGTGCGAACTAAGCAGTTGATAGCGCAAACCGCGACGATTTTACCTTTTATGGTTCATATCAAAATATCGAAAACAGGTCAGTAAGATCTGATTCAAGAACTGAACATGTCTATACATCGAAGCAGCGAAGTTATTTCAAAATTGAATCTAGATAAACAAAACATTTCACGATTACAGTTAAATCAATATTGATGGAACAACGATTTAATGGCTGTGGACATATACCATATTCACAGCAAACATATCCAACTTATTTACACTGTACATCGAAGCGTCACATTTACTAGCTCCAACCGATTTGCAAACTGCAGAGAATTGTTGGCACAAGCTGAAAACCGCGTCGATACTAATATTTTGGCGAGGTTATCAATGTTCACCTCGATCCAGTTCTGTGTTGTCTGTTATTTTAACTAATAAATCAGATCAATTGATTGCCGTCAAAACGTTGCTGGAAATGCTGGTTCCCTTATTAAAAATGACATTGACACACTCACCGACACAATCATTGTTTGTTCCGTCCATATATCCGGTTACACACTGTCCAGAGGTGCATTGTCCCGCCACCGTGCAAGCAGTACAGTGGGCAGCACAAGCTGAAATCAACAATACTTATATATTTTTTTGTCTCGTAGCTAAAGACAAATGTATAACAATATCGTTGCATAATTATTTCAGAACATTTCTCTACATCGAAGCGTCACATTTACTAGCAGTGTTGCGAGATAGGCAATTGATAGCACACGCCCGTGTCGATTTTACCCTGATCATTCGTACCACCAAGTCGGAAATGTGCCCGTAAATTCTGATATAAGAACATGTCTATACATCGAAGCAGCGAAGTTATCACCAACTTGAATCTAGATAAACACAATATTTCACGATTACAGTTAAATCAATCTTTAAGAATCAGCGACTTAATGGCTGTGAGCATATACCATATTCATGGCACGTATATCCAACCTAATTCTTGCGTACATGTGAAAACACATATTGTTCCTGTAAAATTGTCTAAGGACGCATAGTTTATGGTATTAAAAATTATTTTCCTACGTGAAAAATGTAACACATATACACTTTTTGAAGCGTTTTATTGTAAACTTATTTGTTTTAAATTGTAACTTTCGTTTTTGGTGTTCTGTGATACTCACCCAAGCAGCGAATGGCATCGTCCATATAGCCGGTAGCACAGCTACTGGCCAGGCACGATATCGTGGATGTACATGAGTCGCAGTTCGCCATGCATTCTGTAACCGGGGAGTGGGCTAATAAAGACTTTGATACAGCCAACGCACTATTGCACACACACACACACACACACACACACACACACACACACACACACACACACACACACACACACACACACACACACACACACACACACACACACACACACACACACACACACACACACACACACACACACACACACACACACACACACACACACACACACACACACACACACACTCACGCACGCACGCACGCACGCACGCACGCACGCACGCACGCACGCACACACACACACACACACACACACACACACACACACACACACATCATCATCTATTTATGTGACATATTTATGTCACATCAACATTGTGACTGGACACCTTTGCATTTAACTGGCGAAAGTTACCATGATGGTATACTCACGGACACAGACGTTGCCGGGCCCAACCATCCAACCTGTCTCACACGAGTTGGCGTTGCATTCGCCAGCCACTGTGCATGCCGAGCAATGGGGAGAGCAATCTGTTAACGTTAACATATACAATTATGAATAATCATGTGCATAGATAAGCCACCTTTAGAAAACATCACCACTTTACAAGCTCTACAAATTGTGAAGGTAATATTGAACCGCTGACAAAATTCAGAACTTAGAGTTTCTATGAATTAATGTCATGCTCGTATTTGGGGTGTACCACAGTGGTCAATGGCAGCTGTTTCAACTTCAAGGCGGTTATTCTTATCGGAAAGAAAGTAAAACTAATAATTTCTTCTTCGTCTGACAACCAAATTTCAGATATGCTGGCGTGAACATATACTTCCAGGGAATTGCATGATTGACATTACGTACGTAGTCCGGATAAGCGAGATTATCCGCCCATTACTAAACAAATATTATTATCAGCTATGATACGGAATCCCGGATTAATATAATAAGCGATAAATTCGAGTCAATGTGGCTGATTTTGAATACGATTCATAACAAATATGGTCATGTTAATATATGAACAATATCGTGCTGTGTAGTCTTCACTTTAGTAGTATAGTATGTATCAGACAACTACCTTGACATATTCCCTGGACGTCTTTCATTTTGTTTGAGAGACAGGTGGTGCATACATCGGCTGATGAGCATACACTGCACGATAAGGGGCACACTGAAAGGCAAAATTCAAAAGCCACTGTTACACACCACCATTTTCGTCGCCATTATGCAATAGATTTAATTAGATTGCCATCCAAAGTATAAAAAAAACAGTTGGTAAGTAAACAAGGAAGCCATTGGCTTATCGAGTTATCGATTAGGTTACGCATGTATGTGTAACCCGCTTTTGTGATATATTTGTCCACTTTGATTTTAAAGATATTTACGCTGTTAGTAATTACACAGTTAGCAGATAATTTGTTCCATTAATTTTTTGTCCTTCGCGAGGATGAACACTTTCTGAAATATAATCTATGCTGTTCCTTCGCAAATATTGCTTCGTGTATTCTAGTTCTTCTATCTTCCTTACACATTCAACCATTTCCTTGTATAATGCTTGATATGTTAGCATGTTCAATCACCTTTCAATATATCAAATATTGTATCACGCTAGAATCATCCGATCATCCCTCGTTAACACATTGCGAGTTAATATATTCTCGTGAATGGATCACTGCGCGATATCAATGAGAATCTATCTTCTACACACCAACCCTGCAGCATACCCTTTTGGGACACTGAGACGAAGTCGGACACGTTTTTATTAATGACTAACACATATTTGACACGAAATGAAATTCTGGTTGTACAACAGCAACATCTCGTTCAGTCTAGTAGTCTACTCACCGTCGCAGCTGGCTGCTGTTTTCGCCACGTAGTTATCGTTACACGTCGAACACGTCTCGACGTTGTTCGCATCAACGGAACACGTCTTGCACTCGCCCGTGCAGACTAAACACACAACAATTGCGACTCATGTTTTTTTTAATCCAACCTAGGGACATTTTCATTCAGCAAAGACTATATTCGTATACTTCTGTCCACCTTTTTATTCCACATCAAAACTATTTGTTTACACGCTGATGTTATAGGCACAAGCTATTATAATATATCGAATTGTTCTATTTGACCGAGTGACGGATATAATTGTCAAGAGGGAACGATTAGAGATTACACAGAAACAGGGATGTATTACATTACTGAACAATGCTTACTTGTGCATGATCCGTCTGCGATCAGTCGGTATCCATCGCTGCAAGTCGCACATGTGGTCGTTGTTTGGCAATTTGCACAGTTGGCTGTACAAACTGCAACGTGGTGTTTATTGATTAATAAAACATCTTCAATTCATTGCTGACACTACCGAAATGTTCAGGCAAATGATATTTCCAAAGTGTAGATCTTCGATTGAATATCAACGCCTAACATGTTATCCGTTTTTTAAATATACGATTTATTAATTTTAAAATAGTGTTGTATAAAAAAGAAAGACTCGTTGAGATTAATAGATTGTTTGTAGCAATTTGCGTTCACATCTGCCTTCAGATAATATTATCGTAAATATGCTTGCTTAATGAAACATTGTTCATATTGGTGCTGCATTGACCAAAGATGTGGTGTTTAATCTCTACATAAGTATAACTAGTATGCGATCACTTACTAGCGCAATTGCCAGCCGTTTGCACTGCGTATCCGCCGTCGCATTTCGTACAAGTTGCTGTGCCAGCAGTGGTCGCTGTGCCACTGGCTGTCACACAGTGGCTCGGATACGCTGTCAAAAAACAAAGATCACATTGTCGACAACTCGTTTGGAGAAGGGTGTTTTACAGTATTGACTGAGTAACAGATCTTTCATATAGCCACATACATATATATAAATATATATATAAATATATATATATATATATATATATATATATATATATATATATATATATATATATATATATATATATATATATATATATATATATATATATATATATATATATATATATATATATATATATATATATATATATATATATATATATATATATATATAACTAAACATCTGGAAACTTTTCGTGCAATAGACATTCTTCAGCAATTGAGTTGGACGTGGGTTATGCGACTGTATCTTTCACGTACTAAATGGTTAATTCTTCCTTGGCGATCACTTACGAATACAGGCAGTGGATCCGGTCGCGCCTGCGCTGTTGATTTTGTAGTTGACGCTGCACGTGGTGCACTTAGCTGCTCCGGCGCCGTCGTCGACGCACGTCAGACAGTTACTGGGACAACCTACGACAAAGTATACACGTCACTGACGTATTGTGACAAATACCTCACCCCATTAACACGTGACTGGGTCAACAGAGTATCATTTACACAAAACAATTCCGTTTCTTGCATTTAGTATGATTTAATAACATATTAATTCTCTACTTGATTTGGCGTAACATTTAAAACATACATAGTTGAACCAAATGATTTCGGATATCTTTCATTAAGACATTTTATATGTAATGTTGCTATAAATTGTCGATTTGTCACAAACATTGAGATATAACTTTCCATTCAAATGTATGTAGTTTACATAGTCCACTATGGGTGAACTTTAATTAAGATTGTTTACAAATTGTGATGTATTGGCATGCGGTTCCTCAATGAATTCAGTACGAGAAATATGATATTGCATATTACTTATAGAAAACAGTTAATCTGCCATTAAGCTTTAGTCGAGGTATTTCTGATCCATAAATATATAGTTAAACGTCCTTCCTCAAATCCATATTTTTGATCATCTCGTTTCTGAATTATTTCGCGAAAAATCAAACGGATGTAGTGTTCACTACGATTTGCCAGCTTGCTGTGTAAATTTATTATTTAATTTTGGTGATTTCATCGGATAAACTATTAAATTATTTTCTAAAAAAGAAAAAACTTGTATGTCTGTAAATATTACATTTTAAAGATATTCACGCTTTCGCAAGTTATCATATCTTACAAACAAACTCAATTATTTCGATTATTTTAACAAAAGTACGTCCTATTTTATCAACTCGACTGAGCGTGTTATTATACTTAAACTATATTATCCAAGCGCTACATTAAATGAGGATGGAGTTCTAATGTCTTTGCAGAAGTCACAATGAAGACAGATTTTGACTACTTAGATTTATTTTTAAAATATATATATACACACTGAAGTGCACTGGAAGAACCGACGACGAAGGCCGAACATGGAGAGATTGTCTGAGACAAAAATGAATGGAATGCACGCACCTATGCATGACTTGTCGCTTGTCTTCAACGCATACACTAAATTGCAAGTGGAGCAGGTCGTCACGGGTACCGCAGTTGCATCGTGTGTGCACACTTTGCAGTTGCTAGCTTGGCATGCTGAAAACACATGTACATACGTATGTGAACATATCTAGCCAGATTAGATGTTCAGCACGGTTATTTTGCTAACGCGTTAAAGTCTTAAGCTGATCTGTTTACTCGAGCTATGTGTAATCAATGCGACGGGATGTTAAAATATAATAAGAGAACGTAGTTAGCCGAGTTTTAGTTAACAAGAAGCTAGATAATGTGCACCGCAACAAGCTTCCTGGAAAGAAACATGATTGTGAAGTTACAGATGATCTGCGTAGAGAAGATGCCATGTGTGTGTGTTCGGCTGTGTGCGATAATACGCATGCACTCTTACCCTATGGAAATCTTACCTAGACATGAGGCGTCGGCCAGGAGAACGTGTCCGGCAAGGCACTTGGTGCAAGTCGATGACGTTGTTGTCACTCCGGTTAAAGTGCACTCGGCGCAGTTGGATGGACAATCTGCGGACAAGACAAAGGTTTGCCATTGATACTAAACAAAGCAAAGCCAACACGATTGGTCATATCCGAGTTAACTCACAACCGCTATAATAATTGATTGTTTGACACCGTACTGAAAAAGACCGCTGATTACCACATGGTGCTATAATATCATAGCGGTGAAGCCCCGCTGAAGTGCCACACCCTTACAAAAACCTCTTGTGGAAATGGTCTCAGTCCCAAAACTAGAGATTGAAAACTTTGGCAGATGTTTCAGAATTAAGGCCATTTCCGAAAGAAGGTTACTTTCAAATAGTTCTATAAATGACCTAATGTTATATCCTGAATTGTACTTCCTATTTTACTATCCTCTATCATCCACTTCAAATAACTACTGTTCACAAGAACAGCACAACTACGTTTGTGAGAAATTCACACATGTTGCTTTATGGTGAATAGGGTCAGTTAGCTTAGATTTAAAGAAAAAATACTTTACATACCGGTGCAACCCGTTTTATCGGCCAACAAGACTCGTCCTGTTGCGCAGTCTGTACACTCCAAACTGTGATCCTCACACGTAGCGCAATTGTCCAGCGTGCAACCGTACACAGCACCTGTAGCACGTGTGGACAATACCTTTTATCCATAGCACATGCTATATTTTGGACGTTAGATTTTAGGAACATCTTAAAAGCAAAGTGTAATAGCTGTTATGTTTTATTATAATGCAAACATTAAAACAATAATAGCAAGGCTTTCAACTTGTTGACATAAATGTTCAATTGTTTCGCATTCAATGAAATAGCCTTTAATTTCGTAAGAGTTCGTTATGCATAGCGGTACGTGTAATGGATATCGAGTATTCGGCGTACCATCAACTTGACGGGCAAAAACAGTCACCAAAGCAACCAGGATGGTAAGTGTCCTCCTCATACTGCCGATGTAGATGACACGGGTGGTGCCACTTTCTGTCAAAGAAGTTGTTTCGTGATGGAATGTTATTTTTAAAATGTATTTTAATATCTTGATAATATACACGCAAACTCAGTTCAGTGCATAGTCCACATTCATTTGCTAAATGTTTTCATCGTCAAGTGCCTCAATGCTTCGAAGTAACGTTTAACATTTAAATCAGATAAATACGGCTGATTTATTTAGCATTATATACGGACTTTTTTCAAATGCTGCAGTGTTCAAGTGTATTTACTTATAATTTCGACACTCTTTAAAGAAAGGCAAAGCACGTGAGGTTCGTGGAATGAAATCGGTCGACCTACCTGAGTGTTCGATGTTTCGCTAGATGTCGATGCTACACTCTGCGGGCTGATCGACGTCGTTCCAGCGGCTGGGTGCGAGTGTTGTAATGTAGACGTCAGCCGTCTTTTATACCCGCAATGCCGACGGCGTTGTAATTGGAGTTGTAAATATGCTGAGACGCCTATACATGTATTCTACTTCGATGGGCAAGTGTATACAAACAATATAATTGCTCAGCAACTAGTTGCTGCTTGCTTAACTTCGTTCGATGTAGCGCGCAATCAGCTAATACTTGCTTTGTTTTCGCGCAGCTTATGAGACCAAATTAAGCTGTGCGACAATGTCAATTGGCTCGCGGCTCAGGCAATTCCGTTTCTTTGTTCATCGGAGAGCTTTAATTATTTCAATTGCTTACAACCGAATGCGTCCACGCTTGTTCCACGTTACGCAAACCGGCATCTTGAATGTCGTGCATACAATATTTCACGATACAGGCCACATATAATGTCGCGTGTTGTGTGAGACATGTTGGACGTCAAATTGTACTTAGTGAATGCACATGTACACATTTTTCAATAACATACTATTTCAAGAATTTAGTGGTTACGCAGTAAGACGTTGGCTGAACATAATAAATAAAATATAGGATTTGAACGATCTCTTCATAATTCTAGTGTGCAACTCTAACAAGATTTAACAAATATTTAACAAGATTTAACAAGATTGCCATCCCAAACAACAAGTTCCAGATGGCGATTGAACAAAGAAGGCATTGGCTTATCGATAGTCCAACAATTTTCTCATCTATGTGTAGCCCGCCCTTATCAAATATCTGTCAATTCTATTTTAAATATATTCATACTACTAGCATTACCACAATCATTTGGCAGTTTGTTCCATTCATTTATCACCCTTTGTGAGAAAGAGTACTTTCTCATGTCCAACCTACACTGCTCCTTAACTAATGCTGCATTGTGTCCTCTGGTTCTACTGCCTTCTTTAAGTTTGAAGAACATATTCCTGTCAACATCCTCATAACCGTTCACTATTTTAAACACTTCTAGTAGGTCTCATCTTAGTCTCCTGGTCTGTAGTTTTGTAAAACCACACTGTAATAAGCGACTTTCGTAACTAAAGTCTCTCAATTCTGCAATCATTTTAGTTGCTCTTTGGTGTATTCTTTCTAGCTTGTCTATGTCCTTTTTATGATATGGCATCCATGCTTGAATACATTATTCCAAATGTGGTCTAACTATTGCTTTTACAGAGGTACAGTTAGCTGTTTCTCCTTATACATGATAGTTCTCCTAAGCTGTATAATTTGATTTCCTTTCGAAGCAACAATCCCACATTGCTCTGAAACTTTCAAGTCAGCACTAAACGTTACATTTACACTTTTGCCATTTGTCTAACCATTTAACTAATTTATCTAGATCATCCTGTAAACTTTGTTTATCTGTATCATTAGTAACCTTTCTGAATACTTTTGTGTCATTTGCAAATTTGAGTACTTTGCTAGATATGTCATCGTCCAAATCATTTATATATATTAAAAACAGTATAGACCCTAATACGGATCCCTGTGTTACCCCACTCAAAACAGATTTCCAGTTTGAAATCTCACCATCTACTACTACTCTCTGTCTTCTTGTGTAAGCCACTTTTCTAACCAGTTGATTACTTCATTACCTATACCATGGGCATTTAGTTTAAGTAAAAATCTTTGATGTGGCACTTTATCGATAGCTTTCTGAAAATCTAAGTAGACAACATCCACTGGTGACCCGTCATCTACCCACTTTGTAATTTCTTCAAAAAACGCGTAAGAGATTGTTTCACAACGTTTCAATGTCGGAACGAAATTGCTACTCAGTAAGTGGTTGATGCCCACGGGTGAAATAACCGATCTTCAACTGAAGGTTCGACTCAGTAGACAGAACCGTGCCACCGATTGCCTACACAAATTACAACTTGGAGCATATGTGTGTCGTTACCACAGTAACCAGTGCTGGGGGCTAGGGGTGCGTGCGTGCGTGCGTGCGTGCGTGCGTGCGTATCAAGCTTCATAATAATCCAGATTCGGATAATTCTGTCAAACAAATAGGAAAGGTTCACTCAAGAATCACATCGATGTGAGATTGACATTGTGTTCGATACATTTATTACCACTGCGTGTCAACTAGATGACGTTAATGTAGTATCCGGAAGAAGACAAAGAAAAAGGTCATTGTGGACATTGACAGTGACCATTTATGACAGCTCAGTCCTATTAACAAGGACTATGTTAACACCTCAGCTAAGTTAGACACAAATGACACGTCCACCAGAGATTTCCTAGTAACACTGCTGTACCTTATTGAAAGCATCCATGTTGACCCGTCATCTACCCACTTTGTAATTTCTTCTAAAAAACATAAGAGATTGGTTAGACATGACCTTGCTTTTAGGAATCCATGTTGAGATGTATTTATTAATTTATGTTTTATGAGGAATTCCACCATGTGGTATCTAATTAATGTTTCGAGTAATTTACATACAACTGATGTTAAACTCACTGGTCTGTAATTTTCTGGCTTCTTCCTCGATCCCTTCTTAAATAGCGGCGTAATGTTTGCTTCTTTCCATTCTGAAGGAACTATTCCTTCTTCTAGTGACAAGTTAAATAAGTTTGCAAGTGGTGTACTTATTTGATCAACAATTTCCTTTAGCAGTTTTGGTAGTATCCCATCAACTCCAGGTGATTTATTATCTTTCATCTTCTTAATTTTCTTTGCTATCATTTCAGGAGTTACAAATAACTGCCCTAAATGTTCTGATTTATTGCCCTCAAATTTAGTCAACGGAACTGGAAGTGAGCTGATATCTTCTGTGGTAAAAACTGAGCTAAAATACTCATTCAGGACCTCTGCCATTTGGAACCCATCTGAAATTATGTTTTCACTGTTGTTTTCCAGTGATCCGACCTTATCTCGAACTTTCTGTTTGCTCCTTACATAAGCATAGAAACTCTTGCTGTCATTTTTTATATTACCTGCCAATTTTTTTTCAAAGGTTCTTTTAGATTTTCTAATTTCAGTTGTAGCTAGGTTAAGTGCCTCTTTATAGTTTGTGTAGTCTTCTACATTTCCAGTGTGTTTATAGACCTTCCACAGCATCTGTTTGTGAGCAATTTTTCTAATAGCTCCTTTTGACAGGTGTTTTTTCCTGGATCTTTTCCCTTGTTTTCTTAATGGAATAAATTTCTCAATAATGCCCTCAATCTCATATTTTAAACAAGTCCAGCATTCTGTTGCTGTCTTGTTCTTCAGCAAGTCATTCCAATCTATATTTGCTAGATATGTTCTCATCACTTTATATTTTCCTTTGTTGAAGTTCCTCCTCCATTGTTTTTTATAAGTATTCCCTGTCTTTACTTTTATGTTAAAATGGATTTGGTTATGGTCACTTGAACCCAAAGGTTCGTGTACATTAACATTGTCAACTAATTAATTTTGAGAAGACAAAATTAAATCTAACACATTCCCACCTCTGGTTGGTTCCAAGACATATTGAGTAAGGAAACAATCCTGTGTTAGAAGTAGAAACTGATGGTCGTCACCTCCAGCACTCTCTAATGATTCCCATTGTATATGGCTATGGTTAAAATCACCCATTATAACACATTCTCCCTTGCTCACCTCCGTTATCGCCTTTTGTAATTTTACATCTTCCTCTTGTCCTATGTTAGGACTAAGATAAACTACTCCTATTGTTAATGTTGAGTTCTTGGTAACTATGTTACACCAAATTGCTTCCACACTATCTGCTTCACTTTTCAGTGTAATTTCATATGATTGGATAGATTCTTTAATATACAAAATTACTCCACCTCCCCTTCTTTCTCGTCTATCCTTCCTAAACATTACATAGCCTGTCAGTGCTAACTCAGCATTTACTATATCTTCATTTGCCCATGATTCTGTGATGCCTATTACATGAGGATCAATATCTGCTACCATAACGTCTAACTCACATTTTTTATTTACTATGCTCCTGGCATTTAAGCATACACATTTAAGTTCTTTGTCTGAAGTTATTGGTGAATATTTCTTTGGATGTGTATTTGTAGTAGTACTCCTTTGAGTGTTCTCTGCCATCCTTCTACAGTTCCTATACTCCTCACCCCTGCCTCCCATTATTGGTAATATCCCCGAAAATACGATCTGCCCAACTCGTGCCTCTTTAAGTGTCTTGATCAACCTCCTGTACTTACCAGTGATGGCTGACGTTCCCTCCTTATCTGCATTGTTCGTTCCCACATGCAAGAGAACAGCACCTCCCTTGCCACCACCCATGACCTGTCCTGCCTTCTCTGCTATATCCTCTACTTTTGCCCCTGGTAGGCATACTGTTATATCATCTCCTCTATTTACAATTTTATCCACTTTCCTAATGATGGAATCCCCCATAAATACCCGGGCTTTCCTCGCTTTCCCCTGTGATACTACATCAGCAAAGCTCCTTTCCTGTTGCACACTACTAGTATGCCCCCTTTCTCTCATATCATCAACCTTTACTGTCTTACCACCTGGCAATCCCTCTCCACTCACCCGCTTACCTCTCTTTTGTTGCATTCTCTGCCTTCTGTCATCTTTCTTCTTCTTACCAGCTTTCTCCCTCACATTGCCACTGCTCTCCTTGTTCTCCTCGGTCTCACCACCTCTGCTCTCCTCGGTCTCACCACCTCTGGTCTCCTCGGTCTCACCACCTCTGCTCTCATCATTCTCACCACCTCTGCTCACTTCTGTCTCACCCTGCCCTGTCATCATCAAAATCATACGCCTTAGCTCAATCACCTGCTCCTGCAGATATTTCACTGTAGTACACCCCCTACACACGAAATGGAAATCATCCGCCTGCACCTCCGCCCACGAATTTACACACCCGGACTTTGCAAAGTCTATCCAGCTGTCGCAGCTAGAACATATCAAATTACGTTTTGCCTTTACTTGGCGTTTGCACGGCGCCATGTTAGAAATTAAATTTGTATTTGTTTATAATCCGTTTATAATCAATTTATACTAGGTAGTCTTCACAAAGACTGTTTTTGTGTGGTAATACACACTTTATAGTATGTTACTTATGTCTTAATTAAATTTACAGCTACTGCCTTGCAACTTACTTTCTATGTAACAGCTGACTAACAAAACGTAATATCGCTCGTGCTAACGAAATTTCAGTGACCTTATTTAAATAACACTGAATTACTACCTACGGCTAGCTTTTAACAATAAATGTTGCTAAAACAAAATATTCAGGTTTTCAATATATAATATGTACTAAATTATTTACAATAATATTATGTCTCGTATTATGTACCCAATCAACTGAAAACAACAACCCTTAGTTATCGCTCGCGCTATCGAGTCGTCGGAGACCTACGATATAAACTACCCTAAATTACTCCTATAGCTAAATTTAACAGCAACTATTGACTAAACAAGGACTCTTGTAAGTTTATGTTTAATATACACGCAATAATAATACTTATCCGATCAATATTCCACGCTTTAGACAAATATAAAATCCACCAAATTCAATCCCGTGTTCTCCTCAAGATTTCCCAAGATGCAATCTTCAATGATGTAAGAACTACAGAACTATAGAAAGAAGCTCTACACAATATCAACGGTAGAAAGATCAGCAACCTCCGACTCACAGATGATATTCACCTAATCACTGGAACAGAAGAGGAGCTACAAGAACTTACAACAACACTGGAAAGAAGAGTGCGTGCTTACAGAATAGAAATAAGTGCAGAAAAGAGCAAGGTCATGGTCAACAGCAGAACAGCGCCAAGAAGTACTATATTAATGAATGGAGAACGCCTCGAAGAAGTAAAATCATTGAAGTACCTCGGGTGGATCATCTCCTCTGAGGGCAACTCCAGAGAGGAAATATGCACACGGATAAACCTGGCAACATCAGCGATGGCAAAACTCAAGAAGAGATGGAGCAGCAACGACAACACCAAAACAGCAACAAATATCGTACAGCAGAAGCTGAATAAAGAGTAAGCTAAACACAGGATTGTGGGACCTTTTGTATCAGGTCCTTTTCCAAACATGGTTTACTCACTAGTAGGACTAGTTCCATAAAAAAGAACAAGGGGAATTCCGACTTATTCATTACCTTAGCTTCCCCAAAACCAACTCGGTTAACTCTCACATTCTGCCCGAATTCACTGCGTTACTTTCCAAATGCTAGATCATTGCGTTGAACAGCTTGTGACCCTGGGCAAAGGAGCTTATATCGCCAAAGCCGACTTGCAAGATGCTTTCCGCATAATTCCGGTCTCACCTCTCGATTATAGACTGTCAGGTTTAAAATTTCAAAGACAAAACTATTTCGATTTGTGTCTCCCCATGGGCGTGAGTCATGCATGCCGAATATTTGAGCTCCTGTCACAGGCACTGCAATGGATTTGCCAACACAAATTTCACATTTCCCACATGAGCCATATCCTCGATGATTCTATTTTCTTCGGTAAAACACTACCACATTGTCATTCCAGCCTGTCTTGCTTTTTCGAGCTCAGCAATATGGTTAACCTACCCATCAAACAGCCTAAAACAGTGTTCCTTTCAACAACAGTAACAATCCATGGCATCGAAGTTGACACAGTGAATCAAACACTTGCCTTGCCTCCAGACAAGGTGACATCTTTTCGTCAAAAACTCATAAACCTAGTCAAGAGAAAGAAAACCACTCTGAAAGAAATGCAGTCCCTGATTGGATCACAGAATTTTGTTTGCCGGGCCATAGCCCCTGGCCGCGCTTTCCTGCGACGCCTCATTGATTTGACTAGAGGCAAGGCAAGAGCCAATCATCGCATCCGCATAACTGTCGAGGCACGCAGGGACATGTCTGCCTGGCTTGAATTCCTACACTCCTTTAATGGTCAGTTGTCTTTCTTACCAACCACATGGATGTCATCAGATGTGTTGCTTCCCATAACAGTTGCAAGTGGTTTCGCATATGGGGCTGT
Organism: Lamellibrachia satsuma; assembly: GCA_033239005.1. NCBI lineage: Eukaryota > Metazoa > Annelida > Polychaeta > Sabellida > Siboglinidae > Lamellibrachia > Lamellibrachia satsuma. Next base: position 11,664,217 of record BSQZ01000004.1, read on the forward strand.
TGTGGGGGCTTCATGGTTGCAGGGTCAGTTTCCCTCTTCATGGGATTCCAAGCATATTTCCATCAATGAACTCCTACCGACCGTACTGGCTGTCAGGCGCTGGGGGCCAGTATGGACTAATCAACGTGTCTTGTTTCTTTCAGACAACACAGCAGTTGTGAGAGTGATCAACAGGCAAACTGCCAAAGATCCACAACTCATGTATTTGCTTCGGCAATCGATTGTTGCATGCTTGTTTTATAATATATGTTTCCGCGCCAAGCACATCCCTGGTAAGACTAATGTTGTTGCCGATCTTATCTCGCGGTTGCAGATCGCACGCACACGCACCACTCAGCCCAGCCTAGACGACCAACCAATACCAGTCTCCATTCATTGGCTACCCTGGCACACAACGCCTTGAGTACCATGAATGCTGCCTTTGCCCCAAGCAGTGCCAGACGTTACGAGAATAATTGGACAAGGTTCTTAACATTTGTGCAGAAACTGGATAGGAAAAGGCGCTACATGCCTGCCTCCCCAAAACACCGTAATCGCCTTTGTCCAACACCTTAAGAACGAAGGAAAAGCTCCCAATACGGTTAGGAGTTTCCTGACCCTACAAATGACTATTTAGTTGCAAAAACAGTCAAGGGAGTAGCCCATGCATGTCCTCACGTAGACCAACGCCAACCTTTGTTCTCCCGAGATTTGTCCATCATCATCACTAAGTCAGTTCCTACGTCCCGATGCTCGTCCTTCACAGTAATCTTGCTCCGTGCTATGTTTAGTCTAATGTTCTTCGGGTTTCTAAGGATAGGTGACGTAACGGCTAGCCCACACAATCTTTCTGTGTCCCAATGTCGCATTAAACCTTCTAAACTACGTCTGGTTTTCCTGTCATACAAGCACAGTGGTGGCCGCCCCTTCACGCTGGATGTTCTTCCCACAGGCAAAGCAGCTTGCCCTTACCGTAGGATGGTAGACTACATCAAACCCAGGGGACAGGGCCCTCTTTTCCGCTATGCCAACAAACTTCCAGTACAGAAAACTGCTTTTGCAAAATATCTTAAAGCAATCATCGCTAACACAGAATTAATAAGCAAGAAAATCTCGCCACACTGTTTTAGAATAGGAGCAGCTACATGAGCAGCTAAGTCAGGTTTCTCCTCCGAACAAATTAAAGTCATGGGGCGCTGGCATTCCAATTCCTACCAGAAATATGTCCGGGTTGCATCAATCTCTAGTAAACCATATGCGTAAAGTGTGTTTGTGTTTCATGTCTACACGGATGAGTCTACACCAGCCCTTGACTCAGGTTCCTAGCTGCGATAACATCTCGCTCAGCAAACACTGCACCGGAGAGTTCACACTTCATTGTCAAGTCCACTCTACACCCGCCCTTGACGCGCGTGCCTAGCCGTGAAGACCCCTCGCCCAATGAAACCTTCACCGACGTATCTACACCGACGAGCAGTAACAAAACAATGACAGTGAAGCAGACCGCCATCGTGAGAGTGAGCTACACCGTCAACAGAGGGATAGTCATGAGGCGATTTTTCTCCTCTGTTGGTGGAAGCATGGTTGTGCTCTCATTTGGCTCTCTATTGGCAGAGGGATGGTCGTGAGGCGACTTACCCTTCTGTCTGTGGAGGGTCAGTCATGTTGTGATACAACCCTACACGAACCCGGCCCGCTGTGTCAGCAAGACTTCAAATATTTACGCAACACACACCAGTCTTTCTGGGTACGAGACAAAATTTGACATTAGCCATGGACTAATACACCTTTCATCATGTTGCGTGTGGTAGAAAATGGTCACAGCAAGTGCCAATATTTCACAATTGTGTATTGAACACACCTAAATAGTATCTACTGTGGCTCCGACCAAATGTTGCGCAGCCCTATAGTGGGGGTTGGCCCACCACCTGCACACAGGTGGGGCCGGGGGGTTTATTTCCCCACTTGTGTGTATATCATTGTAAATACTCTAGCTAGCACTACATACATATAATTATGTATGCTTGTCTGCACATAGGTATCTTTCCACTCTTTGTATGCTGTCGCTTTGTATAAGAGCAGCAAGGTTTTTTGGTAAAGACTGTCTTCGGCAGTTGCTAGCTACAGTAGAAAATATAACTAATGTTAAATCTTATCTGGTATTGCTTATACTTGTTATGCACACCAGCTTAATCAGTAATGTACCAGGCTGTGAACAATTTGTGCAAGACTTTGTCACTATTATTGTGTGCACAGCGGAAATCCTTGTTGGGTATGAATAAAATTGGATTGCTCGTTACCAACCTACCAAGTAATTGGTGTATTTATACAAACAGAAAAGGTCTGCATGAGCGTGTCCCCATTTCATTGTAAACACAAATACACCGGGAGTCGACGGGGTATCGAGCTGCGAAAAACACACCATAAGTGTTTTTTTCGAATTTAAGAATTTATCTTTAGTATATCCATTCGCTGGCAGTGGGCAGGTCCAATGGACCTGTACGGGATGGAATAAGACGCTCCCGCCTCCTCGAGTCTACCACGTATGGGTAAAATACGGTGATGTTAACATGACATCACAGGGCGGATGTCTTCCTCGATGAAGTCAACGGCCAGGACGGAAGGGCTCCAAGATGAGTTCAACGACCACGTGTTCAGGACCAAGGCGAGCCACATTTTTTTGGTGGATATCGGCTGTGGTCAACCAGCCTGGAGAGGGATGGGCTCCGCTAGGTTGCAAATCTGCCCTAGACACACCATGATCATGAAAACCAGTTTGAATCACATACCGGATCGGTCGCAGCCCGGGTCAAAAATGACCGCGCCCCCCGCCGTACATCAGGACGGGGGTGTTAAGTATGCTACTGGTGCCCCTACCAAAAAGATACGTGGAAGAAACGACATCACCATCGGCACATGGAATGTCAGGACATTTAGAGCTGCAGGAAAACTGAAAGAACTCACACATGAAATGGAGAGATACAGATGGAACCTGCTTGGACTCGCCGAGATGCGATGGAAAAGCTTTGGTGAAACATCGACCAAAGAAGGACACAAGGTCTACTTCGGTGGCAAGAAGGACAAACACGAACAAGGCGTTGGGTTTCTTGTTCACAAAGAAATCGTGAACACTGTCATGGGTTGTTGCCCTATCTCCAGCAGGCTCATCACCATCCGCCTGAAGGCAACTCCCTTCAACATGACAGTCATACAAGTTTATGCCCCAACGTCTGATTATGACGACAGTGAGGTGGAAGATTTCTATGGCCAGCTGCAAGAAGTCATAGAGGAAACGCCAAAGAAAGACAATCTTATTTTACTAGGAGACTGCAATGCAAAAGTGGGAAAGGATGCGCAGAACAACTGGCAAGACACTTGCGGACCTTTCTGCAACACGGAAACAAATGAGAGAGGTCACAGGCTCCTCGAATTTGCAATGTACAATGAGCTGATGCTGGCTAACACATTTGGCCAACACAAAACATCTAGAAGATGGACCTGGCACAGCCCAGATGGAAAACATCACAATCAGATCGACTACATCTTGGTGAAACGGCGCTTTCACACAGGAGTGAACATTGCCAGGACACGAAGCTTTCCAGGAGCAGATATCGGAAGTGATCACGACTTGCTGATGACATCCTTCCACATTCGCCTGAAGAGGATCAGCAAATCAAAGCCAACAAGAATCAAATTTGACATCGAGAAACTTAAGGATCCTGATGTAGCAGAAGCATTCAAAGCAATGATAGGTGGGAAATTTGCACCACTTATCATACTGGATGACAAATATACCGACGTGAACTTGCTGACCAGCACCTTCAACAAATAGTGACCGACACAGCCCACGAGATCCTTGGAAAACACCGTCGGACAAAGAAACCATGGGTCACAACAGACATCCTAGATCTTTGTGACAAAAGAAGGGAATTGAAAAGGAGAAAATGTGATCCTGAAGGTGCAGCAAAATACAGAGAAGTCAACAAGAAGATTAAACAAGATATGAGAAGAGCAAAAGATAACTGGATAGCAGAACAATACTGTGAAATTGAAGACAGCTTGAGCAAGAACAACAGCAAGAAGGCTTATCAAATAGTGAAAGACCTGACATCAGTGAAGAAAGGGATAACTACCACTATCCAAGACAAATCAGGGAAATGCCTGACAGAAGAACAGCAGATCCTCAATCGATGGACAGAATACTGCTCAGAATTGTACAGCCACAACACCAACGGAGACCCAGTAGTACTAAATTGTACACAGACTACTGAAGAGGACGACTACCCAAATTCTTCGTGAGGAATTGGAGGTTGCAGTAAAGTCTCTGAAAAAAGGAAAGTCAGCTGGAATTGATAACATACCAGCAGAACTGGTTCAAGCTGGGGGAGAAGCCTTGATTACCACACTTACAACAATCTGCAACAAGATCTGGCAGACAGGAGAATGGCCAACCCCATGGACTCAGTCACTGATCATAACACTTCCCAAGAAAGGCAACCTACAGATGTGCCAAAATTACAGAAAAATCAGCCTCATCAGCCACCCGAGCAAAGTCATGTTGAAGATACTACTCAACAGATTCAAACCCCAGGCAGAAGAGATTATCGCTGAAGAACAAGCGGGTTTTCGAGCAGGACGGAGCACCAGTGAACAGATCTTCAACCTTAGAATCCTTCAAACACCTTCAACATCAGCAAAGCCTGTATCATGTCTTTATAGATTTCAAGAAGGCCTTTGATAAGGTATGGCATGCGGCCCTATGGGCAACCATGAGGAAGTACAACATTGGCTCCAAGCTTGTCCGAACCATTGAACACCTATATGACAATGCCACCAGTGCAGTAACCTTCAACAGCAGTATAGGAGACTGGTTTCCAACAACAGTCGGAGTTCGACAAGGATGCCTACTATCACCAACGCTCTTCAACATTTTTCTGGAAAGGATTATGACTGATGCTTTAGAAAACCATCAAGGCACTGTCAGCATTGGAGGCAGGACAATCACCAACCTTCGTTTTGCTGACGACATCGACGGCTTAGCAGGAGATGAACAAGAACTAATCAATTTAGTGGAGCGCCTTGAAAAAACATCTACATCATACGGCATGGAGATCAGTGCCGAAAAGACCAAACTGATGACGAACAACACACAAGGCATCAGCACAGAGGTCAAAGTTAATGGACAGAGACTTCAGACAGTAACAAGCTTCAGGTACTTGGGATCAATTATCACAGATGAGGGTTCCAAACCGGAGATACTTGCCAGAATTGCACAGACAACAGCAGCACTAACAAGGTTGAAACCCTTATGGAACGACAGAAACATCACGGTCAGTTCGAAGATAAGGCTGATGCGCTCCCTTGTCATGTCCATCTTTCTGTACGCTTGTGAAACATGGACCCTCTCAGCAGATCTACAGAAGAGGATACAAGCCATGGAAATGAGATGCTTTCGGAAGATCTTGCGCATATCATACAAAGACCATGTTACTAACGAAGCTCTCCGCAACAAGATCAAAGAAGCCATCGGACCATATGATGACCTTCTTACAACAGTTAAGAAGCGTAAATTGAAGTGGTACGGTCATGTATCAGGATCATCTGGCCTTGCAAAGACTATATTGCAAGGTACCGTAAGAGGGGGGAGACGAAGAGGTAGACAGAAGAAGAGGTGGGAAGACAACATCAAAGAGTGGACAGGAATGGAGTTCGCTGAACATAAAATACAATCAGTTAGAAATAATGCAGACGGCAATGTTGACCTCTACACAACATATTTCGTGTTTATTTGGTAAAATAACATTGTACAGGGAAAATTAAATGTAAATTCTTGATCATAATTCTCCATCCACTGATACGACGTTGTTATATTGTAGATTTATGGTGAATGCTGCATCGGTGATAAGTGCAACGCATCCGGGACCGATTCCAACATGGCGGCCATCAGCGTTCTGCTTCTTGCCGCCAGTCTCTGGATGGCGCTGTCGCAGCGATGCTAAGTCACGTAGCTCAACCGGATCATGCTGTAAAACCTCAGATGAAAACATTTTAATTGGACCCTAGCTGTTCGACCAAACTTAGACTACACAATTTGTTAATGCACCGACCTTCAAAAATAATCTGACCATTGCCATATCAAATATGAGGTTTTGAGGCAGTAGCTACTCTATGTCGAATACGTGTGTTTTGCTTTGTTAACGTGTCAATAAAGTGGATCGGATGTAACAACATCGTCGTAATAATTACATATTCGCAACAAATAGTTGGTTCCAGTATGTACGATCGCAACATTAAATGTGCCAATGTAAAGCTGATGGCTTGTGTATTGTTTACCCTTTTCTTTACTATTGATACTATTGCACGAAGACGTAATCCGAGCCCAATTAATACTACATTTGCTGAGTTGTAGTAAAACATGTGTTGGTTTATCGTGATCACTAAAAGCGTTCACCGTGAAACATAAGACTGAAAGCTCAATGAATTTTTTGCACATGTTGAAACCGACGAATGCACCAGTTCAGCGCAGTATAATATGCTTCACGTAGAAATGCTTACATTTAGCATGCTGACGTATTGCCCGCTATTATGCAGCCTCCACATTTGATATAGTATCCCTCGGCCAAGTGTGCTTTGTAGCGATTCGGCGTTTGTTGGTTTGCATTTTTGTTGGTCCGTTTCCAACGAGCGTGTGTCAAGTCTTTCACAACCGAGTGGTCTCCCCGTTTGACCTGTCCTTCTAGCAAGCGTGTAGACATTCGTGAGAAATGAAAAAACATATACATGAATTATAATAGTCCCGAATAATCGTCAATAACTGCTGCTACTAATGTTATTGATGACTGTCAAAATTAGTAATCAGAAATTCCTGACATTTGTCAGACCCAACAAACTGTTGATTGAATATCGTTGAATAGTCTCGACGAAAACAATACTCAGGTCGGTGAATATTGACGGGATTCTAGTACTTTACACCTATGTTCCATGTGGATTGTACTGTCTAGTGTTAGCCAATGCGGTAGTTTTGTTATTTAATTTTTTTTTACTTACTGATATTTTAAAGGATACGTTTATTTAATTATACGTGTGAGTTTGTTCGATGCAGCTAAAGTACCATTGTAAACCCACCTGCACGCTGCCGGTACGAGGGCAAGCACCTTGGCTGGATCCGTGCAGGTTACGTGCCGGGTGGGCGACTTTGTCTGCTCAACCGATCAACTTCCAAGTTCTACGCTAGCGAACATTCACCGTTATTTGCGCAGCGCTTCCAGGCGTGGGGCTTGGACGAAGATGGATTGTTGACCCGTTAATTTTTTTAAAGCGTAACATTCTTTTTCTCGGGGGGCGAAGGACGCATTTTGCATCTGAGTAGCCTAGTCTCACTGGGTTCATTCGTTCACGATTCGATTCGTCACATAGCGCTTTTGTCGTCTTGGTATCTATTGATTTCGATGAATGATCGCTAATGTGGTCGATTCCAAATGTGCGAAATGTAATTGACTGCGACTTTTCATTGGGTATGATGTAGTGTGAGGATCGAATGTATTGTGTTAATTTGGTGAATTTGAATAAACGTGGATTTAATGGTTGAACCTGTTCTTGTGTTAATGTTTTTTTGCACGGAAAAGAAACCAGGATATATCGCAGATGTAGCACCATAGACGAGGATTGGCAAAAATATTATATAACAACTGAACATGATCATTCCATATGTTTATGGTAAGATGCCAAATATCGAATATGATCAGTAATGTTGTTATATAGTGTTCCATGCGAGTCTATGAAATATGAATTTCGGCTGGATAGTGTCCGTGTAGTTAAAGGGAATGTACGTTATCCGATCGACTGTGTTACGGGACATTGCAATACTGACTGAATTTATTAATATGTATAACATATCGTTGATTAAAACACAATATCCATTCTCAAACCCAGTAAAAATTCAACTGTACCAGATTATAGATCAAAAGGGAACATCGTGTGCCAGCTCATTTGTTCTTTTATGCAGACGTTAAACGGAATAAAAACGACGATTTCTTGAAATCATATTACATTACATATTTCACTAAATTTCTATTAGAATTCAATTAATAAATAATTCCAAATTCTATCCTGTTCTACCGTTCTTTCTCTTTTATGCATATGCTCCTCGCGATTATCGGCAAGCTACGATGTAACGTCACTGGTGACTTGAAAGCGCAACGAGACTGCAACTTTCCATTCATTCACCTGTTTAGAGCGGTAGTGGTTGTTTCGAAGCAAGCGTCAGAATGGTTTATTGTGCGGCATTCGGTTGTAACGCAAACAATAGTAAGAATATAGTAACACGTAGTTCGTTTAAGTTCCATACGCAGCCAACTTTGCTAAAGAAATGCCTCACTAAAATGAAGCCTGCAAACTTAAAGTCGACGAAACACAGCCGGCTTTTCTCGGCTCACTTCAACCGCGACACAGAGAAGATGGCAACTCTGGGTTATCCTGGTACTAAAATATCTACGAAAGAGTAGTAGTGGGAGCTACGTCGATGCCATCAATCCGTAGAACCCGAACGCAGGCAACGATACGGGCAGCGACGACCGCGTCGCTCGGATCGAAGGCAAGCGGCCTCGCAAACGGATTGTCAGCGGTAGTGCGATCTTTTACTTTCTGATCAAACCATGAAACCGACCACCCAGAGCCGAAAAACTTCTCCTCATATATCTGCCATACATATACACATACACGTTTTCATGGTTACGTCAGAAAGTAAAGGATCTATGGATACGGGAAGATGCTTATGCGTATCACTTGCCGCTAGCGGTTCGAAATCGTAACGTGTTACTTGGTATTCCGGAAAATTGCCATCGCAACCATTCGCCAGAGTGATGCAAGTGAAACTATGCCGAAGCAGGGCATAGATATCACTGACTGGATGAAAACTAAGGTCACAAGTGACGTCACAAAACAACGTGATCGCCCAATTCATTAACTTCGAATGTTACGCGCGCGCTTGGCGAGTTAAACACATAAAACATCTATGCATACATTTTATGTTAAATTTTCATAAACATAGTATTGTTTGGAATTATTAGTTAATTGAATTTTAATGGAAATATACTTAAAGATGTAATATAAAGTGATTTTAAGCAATCGCTATTTTTATTCCGTTTAATGTCTGCATAAAAGAACACCAGAGCGGAAACACGATACTCCCTTAGATCCACAATTTGGTGCAATTGAATTTCAATTGGGTTAAGGTTTGGATATTATTGTTTAACTAACCAAGATGTTACTAATAAATGAAGTCAGTATTACAATGTCCCGTAAAACAGTCAATCGGTTATGAAAGGAAAAATTAAAGGGCAGAGTACATTTTTTGGGTATAATATTGCTGATCATGTTCGATATTTGGCTAAAACATATGGACCGATCACGTTCAAATGAGATGTACCATTTCAGTTAATCATCGTCTATGAAGCTACATCTATGATAGATCCTGATTTCTTTTCCATGCAAACAAACATTAACACGTGAACAGTTTCAACCATTAAATCCACGTTTATTCAAATTCACCAAACAAACACAATGCATTCGATCGTCAGACCCAATGAAAAGTCGCACATTTGGAAACAACCACATCAGCGATCATTCATCGAAATCAATAGATGCCAAGACGACAATAACGCTATGTGACGAATCGAATCGTGAAAGAATGAATCCAGTGAGACTAAGTTATTCAAACACCAAATTCGTCATTCCCCCCCGTGAAACAGAATGTTACGCTTCAAACAAATTATCGGATCAACAATCCATTTTCGTCCAAGCCCCACGCCTGGAAGCACTGCGCAAATAACGCCAAATGTTCGCTAACGTGGAACTTGGAAGATGATCGGTTGAGCAGACAAAGTCGCCCACCCAGCACGTTACCTGCACGGATCCGGTCAAGGCGCGGGCTCTCGTAATGGCAGCGTGCAGGTGGGTTTAAAATGGTACTTTAGCTGCATCGAACAAACTCACACGTATAATTAAATTAACATATCCTTTAAAACATCAATAAATATAATTAAGTCAACCAAATAAAACAACAAAACTACCATATTTGCTAACACTATACAGTACAATCCACATGGAACATAGGTGTAAAGTACTAAAATCCCGTCAATAATCACAGACCTGAGTATTGTTTTCGTCGAGACTATTCAACGTACCGTTTGTTGGGTCTGACAAATGTCAGGAATATCTGATTATTAGTTTTACCACAGACAGTAGTAACATCAGTAGTAGCAGTTATTGACGATTATTTGGGAATGTTATAATTCATGTATATATTTTTTATTTCTCAGGAATGTCTACACGCTTGAAAGAAGGACAGGTCAAACGGGGAGAACTCTCGGTTGTGAAAGACTTGACACACGCTCGTTGCACAAATTGGAAACGGACCAGCAAAACTGCAAACCAACAAACGCCGAATCGCTACAAAGCACACTTGGCCGAGCGATACTATATTAAGAGTGATACGTCAGAATGCTAAATGTAAGTATTTCTACGTGTAGCATATTACACTGCGCTGAACTGATGCATTCGTCAGTTTCAACATGTGCAACAAATTCATCGAGCTTTCAGTCCAATGTTTCACGATGAACGCTTTTAGTGATCACAATAAACCAACACGTTTTACTACAACTCAGCAAATTTAGTATTAATTGGGCTCGGATTACGTCTGCGTAAACAATACACAAGTCATCAGCTTTAGTGATGCGATCGTACACGCTAGCACCGACGTTTTGTTGCGAATATGTAATTATTACGACGATGGTGTTGCATCCGAGCACCCCATGTAAACTTTAACAAAGTAAAACATACGTATTCGACATAGAGTGGCTAGTGCCATAAAGACTCAAATGATTATTCGGTAATTTGCTCTAATATATATATACATATATATATATATATATATATATATATATATATATATATATAATATATACATACATATATATATATATATATATATATATATATATATATATATATATATATATATATATATATATATATATATACATATATATATATATATATATATATATATATGTGTGTATATATATATATATATATATATATATATATATATATATATATATATATATATATATATATATATATGTATGTGTGTGTTTGTGTGTGAGTGCGTGCGTGCGTGCGTGTGTGCGTGCGTGTGATCTCATATTTGATATGGCAATATTCAGATTAATTTTGAAGATCGGTGTATTAACAAATGGTGTAGTCTAAGTTTGGTCGAACAGCTATGGTCCAATTAAAATGTTTTCATCTGGGGTTTTACAGCATGATCCGGTTGAGCTACGCGACTTAGCATCGCCGCGACAACGCCATCCAGAGACTGGCGGCAAGAAGCAGAACGCTGACGGCGGCCATGTTGGAATCGGTCCCGGATGCGTTGCACTTATCACCGATGCAGCATTCGCCACAAATCTACAATATAACAACGTCGAATCAGTGGATGGAGAATTATGATCAAGATTTTACATTTAAATTTCCATGTACAATTTTATTTTACCAAATAAACACGAAATATTTTGTGTAGAGGCCAACATTGCCGTCTGCATTATTTCTAAATAATTGTATTTTATGTTTACTTTATTGTAGATAATTCATTACGCTCAACTAGTTTTAAATACTTTACAGTATTTAAAATGTAGCTTTGCATCATTACATTTAATAAAATATACGAATGTTTTTACATATACTTCTTATCTAACATATTGACTCTGTAAGCTCGTCTTTTATAAAGATGTATGCCATGCATTACTATTTAAATTTTAACAATCTAGCATTAATTGCTTTCCTCAGTAGAACTTTTATTGCGGATTTAGGGCGTTTTATAAATAACATATATCATTATGTGTACGACTGTCCATTATGCAATGTGTCGATATGTTGTTGTTTAATTTATTTTGAAAATGCCGTCTAAGTAAAGGTAATTTAATTATACGGGAATGAGCCTAGATGTATCATCATTTAAGAGAAATAAACTGCCATATATTGCTGCAGCCCAACGACAAAGTCTTGCGTCTGACTTACATCGCCACTGCACTGTACGTCTTGCGATTGAGCTACGGAGCAGTCGACGGTTCCAGCGTCACCGCAACCACGCACGTACGTCTTCACACCACCGGTTGTTTTCACCTTCATCTGCACGGAGAAGAGAAAGATCACTGATCAAATGCCGTGTTGTTTTGAAATGACAGAAACAATTAGCATTATATTTACTGCACTCTGCAAATGTGTTCGTGTACGTTAGAGGTTTGTTGCATTATTCGAAACCCGATTTGAACGGATATTCTAGAGACAAATTCTTAAATTCGAAAAACACTTATCGCTTGTCGCCTTTGCATGTACGTGGTTAGGCGTATATTTTTCGAATCCTCATTAATTCACCAATTCCATGCACAAATTCTGTACCTAAGTTAATTTAAAATAAACACGCATGTATTTAAAGGTAAGATTGCGAGGCTCTGATGAACACATTTTTTAGAATCAACAAATGGTCAGAAATTCACGACACCGAATAAGTAAAACTAACATACCCAGCATGCATCGTTGCCGCCACACATTGTCGTGCTGTAGTTGGCAGCTGTGGCATCCAACCCGCACTCTGCTTGCGTTTGCCAGTCTTCTAACCCGTTGCCGCACTCGTAACACAGAACTGTTGAAGACAAGCCAAATTATTTCCAACGCGTCATCTGAACATCATCTACAACATGTATTCTCTTAACTCACTTCTTAAAGCAACTGTTCGAATACTGCAGCCCGCCGAGTTGTCAGATCAAACGCATAACTGCATAAAATGGTCCTCTCCATAAAGCTACTTTATCAAAATAAACTGATGTTCAGGCAAGATGAGAGGAAATACGGACAATCCAACGCTTAAAAGGAACAACTTTGAAAAATTCGTTCTGGTCTGAACAGCTTGGTATATACGGATATATTTAAGAGTTTTCCCAAATACCATCATGTTCCTTATAGCGAGGTACACTTCATATATTATTTGGTCGGTGCCAAATCTAATCTACTTACAGCCGCATGTTTTCTCTTCAGTGACCTGGAATTTCGCGTTGCAAGTCACACACACCGGCTTCTCGTCCTCAGCTTCAGCACAGTTAGTCAGGGAGCTCGTGTCTGAAGGTCAATAACGAAACGGTAACGTATACGTATAACGTATAACAGGACAAGAATTGCAGTGCCGCTCTTCTGTAACTCGTGGGACTGTGGATTATAAACTAATACTCGGTCAGAAAGGAACGCACTATCTTCGAGATTGATGCATTAAAGTAAATCGTTACTGACCAAGGAAGTCAAAGTAGAGAGGACTCAAATAATTAAAGCTAATGGACAGAATGCATGTCGATGAAAACAACAAAAGGAATTGAAGAATTGTCACCATGCACAAGTAGATACTCACCGAGACACGCAGTCTTGGTGTCGTTGAGGACATAGTTGCTGTTACACTCGAGACACTCAGCGCGCGCAGTCGTCGATGGTGCGCTCGAGCAGTAGCGGCAGTTGGCAAACGCCAGAGTGGAACAGACTGCCAACAAGCAACCATTACGTCAAATCAACTGACAAACATTGTAGCCGTTGTTGTTGATATATTAAGCGGCTGATACTTTTAAGTAGTGTTGCAAACGATCGTCAAGAAATAAACGAACCGCAAACTATGTCTGTTTTTTATAGCAGTTGTAGGATTTCTTATGAAATCAATCGGTGTTGTAGTATGATTTCAGTATTTATTCTGAACTAACCTGTACATGATAATTTGTCTCCGGCCAGACCATAGCCAAGATCGCATTCGCTGCAAGTGACGACTGAACTACTTGAGCTGCATTTAGCGCAGTTGCTTGGGCATGCTGAAACACGACGACGTAGAAAGTATACGACTGATTGTAGTTAAATGTGGTAATATATGCAAAAAACGTTAAGAATGTTGCAGGACTCATCTTTTGGACGGCTATACAAAAATATACGTTGCCCCCCGTCCCGCTCGCAAAAACTAACTTCGTAGAACCCTCCCCACAATTTTTTTCAGCTTCCAACACTCATGGCTACACATGAAGTAAAGAAATAGAGAACGTTGTGAAAACGAACGAACCACCTTACCGACACAAGTGTTATCGTCAGACTTCATTCCGTATCGGTCCGCGCATTTGGAGCATTGTGTGTTTCCATTGCTCTCAGAACATTCCACGCAGTATCTACTGCACGCTGCAACAATGCGTTAAATTACTGACCCCGTAGACGGCCAAACCAACCTCTGCCGGAATATTATGTAATATCTAAAATCTGTTTCGTATTGATATATATTTTTTTATTTTATGATATCATCTCCTTTGCATCGTAGTAGTTTTGTATCTAACTGTACTGGCTTCGCAGAAGATATCATTAACAGTACGTTAAGTTTGATATAGAGTTTATTTTCTATGGGTGAAACTTACCACCACACGTGCCAGTGTTCTTAATGAACTCGGCGTTGCAGGTATCGCATGCCGCAATTCCAGTCGTGGAATCGGCAGTACAGGTAGCGCAGTTGTCAGGACACTCTGCAGTCACAATCGAATTAAAATGTTTCGTTCTAGCTGACCCTTATTGCAGTAGAACAGTGACACAATCAACAACACTGTGCATTTCGTAATGTTTGAATAAGATCTCAGGATGTGTGGGTATAAATGATTATGTCCACAGCAAAAAACGCAGTCAGGTGTTCTCGAAGCAGTGAGTAGTTACCGGTTCGACGTCTCGTAGAAAACCATTACAAGATGAGCATATAGCGAACTGTAACAATAAAGTGGGTCGAGGACAAAGCGGTGTCTTCGTTACAAGGGCTTATACTCACGAACACAGTCGTTGTTGATGCCGCTTGTCCAGCCTGCAATACAATTGCCGGCTGTACACTGTCCCGCCACGGTACAGGCCGAGCAGTGAGGGTCGCATTCTACAACACGACATCACTCAATGTTTTACATGTGTCATTTGTAAAATTAACAATTTACGCACACGATATATATATATATATATAACTTATATATATATATATATTTATATAATGTATGTATATATGTATACATTATATATACATATATATACACACACGCATATATATATATATATATATATATATATTATATACATGTGTGTGTGTATATATATATATATATATATATACATATATACATATATATATATATATATATATATATATATATATATATATATACAATATATATATATATATATATATATATATATATATATACATATATATATATATATATATATATATATATATATATATATATATATATATATATATATATATATATATATATATATATATATATATATATATATATATATATATATATATACACACAAACACCACACCCACCCACCCACACACACACACAAACACACTCACACACCCACACACACACACACCCACACACACACACACACACACACACACACACACACACACACACACACACACACACACAAACGACAACTCCCTCATATGGTCATAATATTATGGAGCACCCGTCTTTGCTTCTTATTTACGCAGACATTGGGCGTGATATTTTGCAGCTGAAAACAAGATGACTACTCACGGACACAGTCGTTGTTTGTTCCGGCCATGTAGCCGGTTGCACACTGTCCAGCTGTGCATTGTCCCGCCACCGTGCATGCATTGCAGTTGGCAGCACAAGCTGGAAGTAACATATGATTATACATCATTACTCTCAGACGTAAAGAATAAATGTATAACCTGATCTTAGTCGTGGTAACTATTTCATAATCCCAAAATCTAAATGGTTTAGCAATCTCAAAATCAGTATATGACTTTAAAATTGTCTACAGACGCTAAAGAGCTAAGGAAGGGGTAAGCACTGTTTAAAAGACTAATCTACGGGTGACTACGAATTTGTAATATATATACTACTGACCTAACAATAACACGGTTTTAATTCCGAAGGTTTGGTGCGACAACCCAGAAAGCGATTGTTCCAATGTTTGTTTAAAATGTGGGAAAAAAATTGATCTTAACTATATTATTTAAGATATGTAGGCTTTCCTGCAGGAGTGAGGAATGAAAGTGAAAGAAACCAACAAACAGCCCTTTTGTACACGTTGAAACTTTGTGATGCCCCTAGTAGCAATATTGTGAAAATGGCTATTGCCATTTGCGCCACCTGAAGTTGCTGGTGTGGCATTTCAGCTTAGGATAGTTGTAGGGCAAAAACATTTAATTTCGTCACTCTGTGTATGTCAACAAATAAAAAGAAACTGTTTTATCGGCATTTAGCTCTGCACTTGACCATCCAGTGAAAAATATCTTGTAGTCAATCCTTGAGCTGGCTTAGGGAGCTGCTAATATGTGGGGTAACCATCTCCATAAAGGTGGCAACTCAAGTTGTGACATTGGATAACTTAGCTGAGCGAAGTTGTGCAGAGAGCAGAAAGTAGTGTTCGGAATATGTCTGAAATCCCCTACGTATCAGCTAAACAATGAAAATCTGTGTACTTTCCCTTTAAAATTAAGCGTAAATGCAACAAATATATTGGAAGCATTGTCAAACTCACCGACGCAATTATTGCTTGTTCCGTCCGTGTAGCCGGCCGCACATTGTCCAGCAGTGCATTGTCCTGCTACGGTGCAGGCAACGCAGTTCGCAGCGCACTCTAAAATTAAAGCTTTACGAATGAGTGTAAAAATTAACACCTTTCACTTTTCAGCACCAACATAGTGCCAAGTGTTGAAAACATTCCGTTTTTCCTCGGAGGAGAACTAATTAATAGAACATACTGATAATGACACGGCATGTAAATGCGCGTACAGGTGTCAATGTGTAGAGCCTACAATGTGCGAAGCCACCAGATGTGCATGTAACGGAATCGCATAAGCTTAACGGTAAGTGGTCATCTAAATGCAGATATGTATTACAGCGTAATTCCAACAAGACATGCGTTATACAGAAAGTAATCTACGAAACGACATATAGTTTTTATAGCAAGCAGATTACACTTCGTACTTACGGACACAGTCGTTGTTTGTCCCATCCATCCAACCGGCCTCGCACTGACCGGAAGTACACTGACCCGCTACCGTACACGTGGTGCAGTGGGCGGCGCATGCTACAACATTCACGATACAAACAGAGTGAAAAGGTTCCATCGTAGCTGGATGACAATGAACATCGTCACGAGGAAAACCACTAAGAACAACTCAAGGCAGGATTTATTTTAAATATGTTATAATAACACAATGAAATGGTATTCAATTAATTGTATGTTGATGTATGCCAATCGTTGATAATATTCTGGTCTTCTAATGTAAAACATGTAGTCGATTTTGGTTTTGAAAGTCCAGCCACATTTACCTGAACATACTGTAGAACCAAGCATCTTGTAACCATTGTGGCATTGAGATAATGTGCACGCGCCCGTCGAATCACAAGTATCGCAGTTGGGATTGCAGGCTGTAAACAAAGGAAATATGCAAACGTTTTACGTCAGGGTAATATTGCCAGGCATGGCTACAGCGTGTAATTCTCTACATCCATCCATCTATTCATCCGCCCTTGTGTGCGTGCACGCACGCGCGTGTGCGTGCGTATGCGCGTGTGTGCTGGCGTATGCCGGCGTGCGTGTATGTGTGCGTGCGTGTCGTTTGTCCGACGATGGTGTGGCGTATTTTTCTTGTGGATGTTGTCGTTAGGACATAATTCACAGCAACTTAGATAAATTCATCATTATCATTAACACAAAACAAAAAAATGACACGGCTGCTAAACAAATATTGATATAGTTACCAGCATCACATTTAGTAGCACCCAACGTACGTGGAAGTTGGTAGCCCAATGTGAACACCGTGTCGGTATTAACGGTTTTTTTGTTTCGCAACAGCAAATCTAAAATGTACTCTTACGTTATGACGCTGGAAATGTATATTATACTCGCAAGCAACACGCGTACAAACAACGACTGAAATTTATTTACTGGCATCCGTCAAAACCCAACAGTCAGTTGTACTCTGCTCTATTTAATTTTTATTTCTAAATCAACCTTTCCATTCCAATATCGCAGTAGCCGAATCAAGCTGTTTACCATTAAGACAATAACGGAAATGCAGGTACCGTGGTTATAAATGACATAGACACACTCACCGACACAATCATTGTTTGTTCCGTCCCTATATCCGGCTGCACACGATCCAGAGGTGCATTGTCCCGCCACCGTGCATGCATCGCAGTTGGCAGCACAAGCTGAAATCAACTATACTTATATATTTTTTGTCTCGTAACTAAAACAAATGTATAAAGATATCGTTGCAGCTGGAACATAATTATTTCAGAACATTTCTGTATATCGAAGCGTCACATTTACTAGCACCGGCAACGGCGCGAGGTAAGCAATTTTAACCTTATGATTGGTATCAACACATCGAAAACGTGTCTGTAAGTTCTGATGCAAGAACTCAACATGTGTATGCATCGAAGCAACGAATTTATTTCAAAATTGAATCTAGATACCCAAAACATTTCACGGTTACAGTTAAATCAATCTATAAGATTCAGAGATTTAATGACTGTGGACATATACCATATTCACAACAAATACATCCAACTTACTTACACTGTCCATGGAAGCGTCACATTTATTAGCTCCACCGATTTGCAATCTACAGAGAGTTGTTGGCACAAGTTGAAAACCATGTCGATATTAATATTGTGGCGAGGTGATCAATGGTCACCTTGACCCAGTTCTGTGCTGTCTGTCATTTTAACTTATAAATCATATAAAACCATATCGCCGTAGCCCAGTGAAGTGAAACTGACTGCGGTCAATACGTTGCTGGAAATGCAAGTTCCATTATTAAAAATAACATAGACACACTCACCGGCACAATCATTGTTTGTTCCGTCCATATATCCGGTTGCACACGATCCAGAGGTGCATTGTCCCGCCACCGTGCATGCATCGCAGTTGGCAGCACAAGCTGAAATTAACAATACTTATATATTTTCTGTCTCGTAGCTAAACACAAATATATAACGATTTCTTTGCAAATGGAACATAATTATTTCAGAACATTTCTGTATATCGAAGCGTCACATTTACTAGCACCGGCAGCGGTTCGAGCTTAGCAATTGATAGCACAAACCCGTGTCGATTTTACTCTCATGATTCGTATCAACACATTGAAAACGTGTCAGTAAGTTCTGATACAAGAACTGAACATGTCTCTGCATCGAACCAGCGAAGTTATTTCAAAATTGAATCTAGATAAAAAAATTCACGGTTCCAATCAAATCAATCTGAAAGATTCAGAGATTTATTGGTTGTGGACATATACCATATTCATAGCACATATATCCAACTTACTTACACTGTACATCGAAACGTCACATTTACTAGCTCCCACTGATTTACAAACTACAGACAGTTGTTGGCACAAGCTGAAAACCGTGTCGACATTAATGTTGTGGCGAGGTGATCAATGGTCTTCTCGATACTGTTCTGTGCTCTCTGTCGTTTTAACTCATAAGTCGTGTAAATATATATCGCCGTAACCCAGCGGCTTGTCGACTTTGAAAAGGCTTTCGACAGCATTCACATAGAATCTCTCTGGCGTATTCTCCGGCACTATGGAATCCCCCCAAGTTTGTGAGCATAATCAATCGGCTATATGACGATTTCAGGACCAAGGTCATTTGCGGCCAATACCTGACAGAAGATTTTGAAATCAAGACCGGAGTGAAAAGGATGCATTCTATCCCCATTCTTCTTCTGCCTCGGGATCGACTGGGTAATGAATGAAAGAGCATTAGGAGACAAAAGCGGCATCAAAATGGACCTTCACAGAAACATTAGGTGATCTAGACTTTGCAGACGACATATCTCTTCTGTCGCACCGCTACAGTGACATCCAAAGGAAAAGCGATGAACTTGCAAGAAATGCTCGGACACGTCTGCAGAATGCCGCTGACATCCATTCCAAGAGTGGTCATGCGCTGGACCCCTGGTGGCAAGAGAGCGAGGGGGAGACCCAAGGAAACGTGGAGGAGATCAGTAGAGCGGGAGATGAAGGCTCTCGGGTGGAGTTGGGGCCAGGTGACGAAGCTTGCAACGGACAGGCAACATTGGCTTTCTTTGGTGTCGGCCTTATGTGTGATCCCGCATGAAGAGGATTAAGTAAGTAAGTAAGTAAGTAACCCAGTGAAGTGAAACTGATTGCCGCCAAGACGTTGCTGGAAATGTTGGTTCCATTATTAAAAATGACATAGACGCACTCACCGGCACAATCATTGTTTGTTCCGTCCATATATCCGGTTGCACACGATCCAGAGGTGCATTGTGCCGCCACCGTGCATGCATCGCAGTTGGCAGCACAAGCTGAAATCAACAATACTTATATATCTTCTGTATCTTAACTAAAGACAAATGTATAACGATTTCGTTGCAAAGGGAACATAATTATTTCAGAACATTTATGCATATCGAAGCGTCACATTTACTAGCACCGGCAGCGGTCAGAGTTTAGCAATTGATAACACAAACCCGTGTCGATTTTACCCTCATGATTGGTATCAACACATCGAAAATGTGTCAGTAAGTTTTGATACAAGAACTGAACATGTCTATGCATCGAACCAGCGAAGTTATTTCAAAATTGAATCTAGATAAAAAAAATCACGGTTCCAATCAAATCAATCTGTAAGATTCAGAGATTTAATGGTTGTGGATATATATACCATATTCAGAGCACATAATATCCAACTTACTTACACTGTACGTCGAATCGTCACATTTACTAGCTCCCACTGATTTACAAACTACAGACAGTTGTTGGTACAAGCTGAAAACCGTGTCGACATTAATGTTGTGGCGAGGTGATCAATGGTCTTCTCGATACTGTTCTGTGCTCTCTGTCGTTTTAACTCATAAGTCGTGTAAATATATATCGCAGCAACCCAGTGAAGTGAAACTGGTTGCGGTCAAGACGTTGCTGGAAATGTTGGTTCCGTTATTAAAAATGACATAGACGCACTCACCGGCACAATCATTGTTTGATCCGTCCACATATCCGGATGCACACGATCCAGAGGTGCATTGTCCCGCCACCGTGCATGCATCGCAGTTGGCAGCACAAGCTGAAATCAACGATTCTTATATATTTTTGTCTCGTAGCTAAAACAAATGTATAAAGATATCGTTGCAGCTGGAACATAATTATTTCAAACATTTCTGTATATCGAAGCGTCACATTTACTAGCACCGACAACGGCGCGAGCTAAGCAATTAATAGCACAAACCCGTGTCGATGTTAACCTTATCTTTGGTATCAACACATCGAAAACGTGTCAGTAAGTTCTGATACAAGAACTGAACATGTCTATACATCGAAGCAGCGAATGTATTTCAAAATTGAATCTAGATAAAAAAAATTTCACGGTTACAGTTAAATCAATCTATAAGATTCAGAGATTTAATGGCTGTGGACATATACCATATTCATAGCATATATATCCAACTTACCTACACTGTCCATGGAAGCTTCACATTTACTAGCTCCACCGATTTGCAAACTACAGAGAGTTGTTGGCACAAGTTGAAAACCATGTCGATATTAATATTGTGGCGAGGTGATCAATGGTCACCTTGACCCAGTTCTGTGCTGTCTGTCATTTTAACTTATAAAGCACATAAATCAGTATCGCCGTAACCAAGTGAAGTGAAACTGATTGCGGTCAAGACGTAGCTGGAAATGTATGTTCCGATATTAAAAATGATATAGACACACTCACCGGCACAATCATTGTTTGTTCCGTCCATATATCCGGTTGCACACGATCCAGAGGTGCATTGTCCCGCCACCGTGCATGCATCGCAGTTGGCAGCACAAGCTGAAATCAACGATACTTATATATTTTTGTCTCGTGGCTAAAACAGGTGTATAAAGATATCGTTGCAGCTGGAACATAATTATTTCATAACATTTCTGTATATCGAAGCGTCACATGTACTAGCAATGGCAACGGCGGGAGCTAAGCAATTAATAGCACATAAACGTGTCGATTTTAACCTTATGATTGGTTTAAACACATCGAAAACGTGTCAGTAAGTTCTGATACAAGAACTGAACATGTCTATACATCGAAGCAGCGAATTTATTTCAAAATTGAAACTAGATAAACAGAACATTTCACGCTTACAGTTAAATCAATCTGTAAGATTCAGAGATTTAATGGCTGTGGACATATACCATATTCATAGCACATATATCCAACTTACTTACACTGTCCATGGAAGCGTCACATTTATTAGCTCCACCGATTTGCAAACTACAGAGAGTTGTTGGCACAAGTTGAAAACCATGTCGATATTAATATTGTGGCGAGGTGATCAATGGTTACCTTGACCCAGTTCTGTGCTGTCTGTCATTTTAACTTATAAATCACATAAATCAATATTGCCGTAGCACAGTGAAGTGAAACTGATTGCGGTCAAGACGTAGCTGGAAAAGTATGTTCCGATATTAAAAATGATATAGACGCACTCACCGGCACAATCATTGTTTGTTCCGTCCATATATCCGGTTGCACACGATCCAGAGGTGCATTGTCCCGCCACCGTGCATGCATCGCAGTTGGCAGCACAAGCTGAAATCAACGATACTTATATATTTTTGTCTCGTGGCTAAAACATATGTTTAAAGATATCGTTGCAGCTGGAACATAATTATTTCATAACATTTCTGTATATCGAAGCATCTCATTTATTAGCACCGGCAACGGTGCGAACTAAGCAGTTGATAGCGCAAACCCGTGACGATTTTACCCTTATGGTTCATATCAAAATATCGAAAACATGTCAGTAAGATCTGATTCAAGAACTGAACATGTCTATACATCGAAGCAGCGAAGTTATTTCAAAATTGAATCTAGATAAACAAAACATTTCACGATTACAGTTAAATCAATATTGATGGATCAACGATTTAATGGCTGTGGACATATACCATATTCACAGCAAACATATCCAACTTATTTACACTGTACATCGAAGCGTCACATTTACTAGCTCCAACCGATTTGCAAACTGCAGAGAATTGTTGGCACAAGCTGAAAACCGCGTCGATACTAATATTTTGGCGAGGTTATCAATGTTCACCTCGATCCAGTTCTGTGTTGTCTGTTATTTTAACTAATAAATCAGATCAATCCATATCGCCGTAACCCTGTGAAATTGATTGCCGTCAAAACGTTGCTGGAAATGCTGGTTCCCTTATTAAAAATGACATTGACACACTCACCGACACAATCATTGTTTGTTCCGTCCATATATCCGGTTACACACTGTCCAGAGGTGCATTGTCCCGCCACCGTGCATGCAGTACAGTGGGCAGCACAAGCTGAAATCAACAATACTTATATATTTTTTTGTCTCGTAGCTAAAGACAAATGTATAACAATATCGTTGCATAATTATTTCAGAACATTTCTCTACATCGAAGCGTCACATTTACTAGCAGTGTTGCGAGATAGGCAATTGATAGCACACGCCCGTGTCGATTTTACCCTGATCATTCGTACCACCAAGTCGGAAATGTGCCCGTAAATTCTGATATAAGAACATGTCTATACATCGAAGCAGCGAAGTTATCACCAACTTGAATCTAGATAAACACAATATTTCACGATTACAGTTAAATCAATCTTTAAGAATCAGCGACTTAATGGCTGTGGGCATATACCATATTCATGGCACGTATATCCAACCTAATTCTTGCGTACATGTGAAAACACATATTGTTCCTGTAAAATTGTCTAAGGACGCATAGTTTATGGTATTAAAAATTATTTTCCTACGTGAAAAATGTAACACATATACACTTTTTGAAGCGTTTTATTGTAAACTTATTTGTTTTAAATTGTAACTTTCGTTTTTGGTGTTCTGTGATACTCACCCAAGCAGCGAATGGCATCGTCCATATAGCCGGTAGCACAGCTACTGGCCAGGCACGATATCGTGGATGTACACGAGTCGCAGTTCGCCATGCATTCTGTAACCGGGGAGTGGGCTAATAAAGACTTTGCTACTGCCAACGCACTATTGCACACACACACACACACACACACACACACACACACACACACACACACACACACACACACACACACACACACACACACACACACACACACACACACACACACACACACACACACACACACACACACACACACACACACACACACACACACACACACACACACACACACACACACACACACACACACACACACACACACACACACACACACACACACACACACACACACACACACACACACACACACACACACACACACATCATCATCTATTTATGTGACATATTTATGTCACATCAACATT
This sequence comes from Lamellibrachia satsuma, assembly GCA_033239005.1. NCBI lineage: Eukaryota > Metazoa > Annelida > Polychaeta > Sabellida > Siboglinidae > Lamellibrachia > Lamellibrachia satsuma. The sequence goes on from BSQZ01000004.1 coordinate 11,688,664, forward strand.
GTGACTGGACACCTTTGCATTTAACTGGCGAAAGTTACCATGATGGTATACTCACGGACACAGACGTTGCCGGGCCCAACCATCCAACCTGTCTCACACGAGTTGGCGTTGCATTCGCCAGCCACTGTGCATGCCGAGCAATGGGGAGAGCAATCTGTTAACGTTAACATATACAATTATGAATAATCATGTGCATAGATAAGCCACCTTTAGAAAACATCACCACTTTACAAGCTCTACAAATTGTGAAGGTAATATTGAACCGCTGACAAAATTCAGAACTTAGAGTTTCTATGAATTAATGTCATGCTCGTATTTGGGGTGTACCACAGTGGTCAATGGCAGCTGTTTCAACTTCAAGGCGGTTATTCTTATCGGAAAGAAAGTAAAACTAATAATTTCTTCTTCGTCTGACAACCAAATTTCAGATATGCTGGCGTGAACATATACTTCCAGGGAATTGCATGATTGACATTACGTACGTAGTCCGGATAAGCGAGATTATCCGCCCATTACTAAACAAATATTATTATCAGCTATGATATGGAATCCCGGATTAATATAATAAGCGATAAATTCGAGTCAATGTGGCTGATTTTGAATACGATTCATAACAAATATGGTCATGTTAATATATGAACAATATCGTGCTGTGTAGTCTTCACTTTAGTAGTATAGTATGTATCAGACAACTACCTTGACATATTCCCTGGACGTCTTTCATTTTGTTTGAGAGACAGGTGGTGCATACATCGGCTGATGAGCATACACTGCACGATAAGGGGCACACTGAAAGGCAAAATTCAAAAGCCACTGTTACACACCACCATTTTCGTCGCCATTATGCAATAGATTTAATTAGATTGCCATCCAAAGTATAAAAAAACAGTTGGTAAGTAAACAAGGAAGCCATTGGCTTATCGAGTTATCGATTAGGTTACGCATGTATGTGTAACCCGCTTTTGTGATATATTTGTCCACTTTGATTTTAAAGATATTTACGCTGTTAGTAATTACACAGTTAGCAGATAATTTGTTCCATTAATTTTTTTGTCCTTCGCGAGGATGAACACTTTCTGAAATATAATCTATGCTGTTCCTTCGCAAATATTGCTTCGTGTATTCTAGTTCTTCTATCTTCCTTACACATTCAACCATTTTCCTTGTATAATGCTTGATATGTTAGCATGTTCAATCACCTTTCAATATATCAAATATTGTATCACGCTAGAATCATCCGATCATCCCTCGTTAACACATTGCGAGTTAATATATTCTCGTGAATGGATCACTGCGCGATATCAATGAGAATCTATCTTCTACACACCAACCCTGCAGCATACCCTTTTGGGACACTGAGACGAAGTCGGACACGTTTTTATTAATGACTAACACATATTTGACACGAAATGAAATTCTGGTTGTACAACAGCAACATCTCGTTCAGTCTAGTAGTCTACTCACCGTCGCAGCTGGCTGCTGTTTTCGCCACGTAGTTATCGTTACACGTCGAACACGTCTCGACGTTGTTCGCATCAACGGAACACGTCTTGCACTCGCCCGTGCAGACTAAACACACAACAATTGCGACTCATGTTTTTTTTAATCCAACCTAGGGACATTTTCATTCAGCAAAGACTATATTCGTATACTTCTGTCCACCTTTTTATTCCACATCAAAACTATTTGTTTACACGCTGATGTTATAGGCACAAGCTATTATAATATATCGAATTGTTCTAGTTGACCGAGTGACGGATATAATTGTCAAGAGGGAACGATTAGAGATTACACAGAAACAGGGATGTATTACATTACTGAACAATGCTTACTTGTGCATGATCCGTCTGCGATCAGTCGGTATCCATCGCTGCAAGTCGCACATGTGGTCGTTGTTTGGCAATTTGCACAGTTGGCTGTACAAACTGCAACGTGGTGTTTATTGATTAATGAAACATCTTCAATTCATTGCTGACACTACCGAAATGTTCAGGCAAATGATATTTCCAAAGTGTAGATCTTCGATTGAATATCAACGCCTAACATGTTATCCGTTTTTTAAATATACGATTTATTAATTTTAAAATAGTGTTGTATAAAAAAGAAAGACTCGTTGAGATTAATAGATTGTTTGTAGCAATTTGCGTTCACATCTGCCTTCAGATAATATTATCGTAAATATGCTTGCTTAATGAAACATTGTTCATATTGGTGCTGCATTGACCAAAGATGTGGTGTTTAATCTCTACATAAGTATAACTAGTATGCGATCACTTACTAGCGCAATTGCCAGCCGTTTGCACTGCGTATCCGCCGTTGCATTTAGTACAAGTTGCTGTGCCAGCAGTGGTCGCTGTGCCACTGGCTGTCACGCAGTGGCTCGGATACGCTGTCAAAAAACAAAGATCACATTGTCGTCTGCCACATACATATATATATATATAAATATATATATATATATATATATATATATATATATATATATATATATATATATATATATATATATATATATATATATATATATATATATATATATATATATATATATATATATATATAACTAAACATCTGGAAACTTTTCGTGCAATAGACATTCTTCAGCAATTGAGTTGGACGTGGGTTATGCGACTGTATCTTTCACGTACTAAATGGTTAATTCTTCCTTGGCGATCACTTACGAATACAGGCAGTGGATCCGGTCGCGCCTGCGCTGTTGATCTTGTAGTTGACGTTGCACGTGGTGCACTTAGCTGCTCCGGCGCCGTCGTCGACGCACGTCAGACAGTTACTGGGACAACCTACGACAAAGTATACACGTCACTGACGTATTGTGACAAATACCTCACCCCATTAACACGTGACTGGGTCAACAGAGTATCATTTACACAAAACAATTCCGTTTCTTGCATTTAGTATGATTTAATAACATATTAATTCTCTACTTGATTTGGCGTAACATTTAAAACATACATAGTTGAACCAAATGATTTCGGATATCTTTCATTAAGACATTTTATATGTAATGTTGCTATAAATTGTCGATTTGTCACAAACATTGAGATATAACTTTCCATTCAAATGTATGTAGTTTACATAGTCCACTATGGGTGAACTTTAATTAAGATTGTTTACAAATTGTGATGTATTGGCATGCGGTTCCTCAATGAATTCAGTACGAGAAATATGATATTGCATATTACTTATAGAAAACAGTTAATCTGCCATTAAGCTTTAGTCGAGGTATTTCTGATCCATAAATATATAGTTAAACGTCCTTCCTCAAATCCATATTTTTGATCATCTCGTTTCTGAATTATTTCGCGAAAAATCAAACGGATGTAGTGTTCACTACGATTTGCCAGCTTGCTGTGTAAATTTATTATTTAATTTTGGTGATTTCATCGGATAAACTATTAAATTATTTTCTAAAAAAGAAAAAACTTGTATGTCTGTAAATATTACATTTTAAAGATATTCACGCTTTCGCAAGTTATCATATCTTACAAACAAACTCAATTATTTCGATTATTTTAACAAAAGTACGTCCTATTTTATCAACTCGACTGAGCGTGTTATTATACTTAAACTATATTATCCAAGCGCTACATTAAATGAGGATGGAGTTCTAATGTCTTTGCAGAAGTCACAATGAAGACAGATTTTGACTACTTAGATTTATTTTTAAAATATATATATATACACACTGAAGTGCACTGGAAGAACCGACGACGAAGGCCGAACATGGAGAGATTGTCTGAGACAAAAATGAATGGAATGCACGCACCTATGCATGACTTGTCGCTTGTCTTCAACGCATACACTAAATTGCAAGTGGAGCAGGTCGTCACGGGTACCGCAGTTGCATCGTGTGTGCACACTTTGCAGTTGCTAGCTTGGCATGCTGAAAACACATGTACATACGTATGTGAACATATCTAGCCAGATTAGATGTTCAGCACGGTTATTTTGCTAACGCGTTAAAGTCTTAAGCTGATCTGTTTACTCGAGCTATGTGTAATCAATGCGACCGGATGTTAAAATATAATAAGAGAACGTAGTTAGCCGAGTTTTAGTTAACAAGAAGCTAGATAATGTGCACCGCAACAAGCTTCCTGGAAAGAAACATGATTGTGAAGTTACAGATGATCTGCGTAGAGAAGATGCCATGTGTGTGTGTTCGGCTGTGTGCGATAATACGCATGCACTCTTACCCTATGGAAATCTTACCTAGACATGAGGCGTCGGCCAGGAGAACGTGTCCGGCAAGGCACTTGGTGCAAGTCGATGACGTTGTTGTCACTCCGGTTAAAGTGCACTCGGCGCAGTTGGATGGACAATCTGCGGACAAGACAAAGGTTTGCCATTGATACTAAACAAAGCAAAGCCAACACGATTGGTCATATCCGAGTTAACTCACAGCCACTATAATAATTGATTGTTTGACACCGTACTGAAAAAGACCGCTGATTACCACATGGTGCTATAATATCATAGCGGTGAAGCCCCGCTGAAGTGCCACACCCTTACAAAAACCTCTTGTGGAAATGGTCTCAGTCCCAAAACTAGAGATTGAAAACTTTGGCAGATGTTTCAGAATTAAGGCCATTTCCGAAAGAAGGTTACTTTCAAATAGTTCTATAAGTGACCTTATGTCATATCCTGAATTGTACTTCCTATTTTACTATCCTCTATCATCCACTTCAAATAACTACTGTTCACAAGAACAGCACAACTACGTTTGTGAGAAATTCACACATGTTGCTTTATGGTGAATAGGGTCAGTTAGCTTAGATTTAAAGAAAAAATACTTTACATACCGGTGCAACCCGTTTTATCGGCCAACAAGACTCGTCCTGTTGCGCAGTCTGTACACTCCAAACTGTGATCCTCACACGTAGCGCAATTGTCCAGCGTGCAACCGTACACAGCACCTGTAGCACGTGTGGACAATACGTTTTATCCATAGCACATGCTATATTTTGGACGTTAGATTTTAGGAACATCTTAAAAGCAAAGTGTAATAGCTGTTATGTTTTATTATAATGCAAACATTAAAACAATAATAGCAAGGCTTTCAACTTGTTGACATAAATGTTCAATTGTTTCGCATTCAATGAAATAGCCTTTAATTTCGTAAGAGTTCGTTATGCATAGCGGTACGTGTAATGGATATCGAGTATTCTGCGTACCATCAACTTGACGGGCAAAAACAGTCACCAAAGCAACCAGGATGGTTAGTGTCCTCCTCATACTGCCGATGTAGATGACACGGGTGGTGCCACTTTCTGTCAAAGAAGTTGTTTCGTGATGGAATGTTATTTTTAAAATGTATTTTAATATCCTGATAATATACACGCAAACTCAGTTCAGTGCATAGTCCACATTCATTTGCTAAATGTTTTCATCGTCAAGTGCCTCAATGCTTCGAAGTAACGTTTAACATTTAAATCAGATAAATACGGCTGATTTATTTAGCATTATATACGGACTTTTTTCAAATGCTGCAGTGTTCAAGTGTATTTACTTATAATTTCGACACTCTTTAAAGAAAGGCAAAGCACGTGAGGTTCGTGGAATGAAATCGGTCGACCTACCTGAGTGTTGTATTCGATGTTTCGCTAGATGTCGATGCTACACTCTGCGGGCTGATCGACGTCGTTCCAGCGGCTGGGTGCGAGTGTTGTAATGTAGACGTCAGCCGTCTTTTATACCCGCAATGCCGACGGCGTTGTAATTGGAGTTGTAAATATGCTGAGACGCCTATACATGTATTCTACTTCGATGGGCAAGTGTATACAAACAATATAATTGCTCAGCGACTAGTTGCTGCTTGCTTAACTTCGTTCGATGTAGCGCGCAATCAGCTAATACTTGCTTTGTTTTCGCGCAGCTTATGAGACCAAATTAAGCTGTGCGACAATGTCAATTGGCTCGCGGCTCAGGCAATTCCGTTTCTTTGTTCATCGGAGAGCTTTAATTATTTCAATTGCTTACAACCGAATGCGTCCACGCTTGTTCCACGTTACGCAAACCGGCATCTTGAATGTCGTGCATACAATATTTCACGATACAGGCCACATATAATGTCGCGTGTTGTGTGAGACATGTTGGACGTCAAATTGTACTTAGTGAATGCACATGTACACATTTTTCAATAACATACTATTTCAAGAATTTAGTGGTTACGCAGTAAGACGTTTGCTGAACATAATAAATAAAATATAGGATTTGAACGATCTCTTCATAATTCTAGTGTGCAACTCTAACAAGATTTAACAAATATTTAACAAGATTTAACAAGATTGCCATCCCAAACAACAAGTTCCAGATGGCGAGTGAACAAAGAAGGCATTGGCTTATCGATAGTCCAACAATTTTCTCATCTATGTGTAGCCCGCCCTTATCAAATATCTGTCAATTCTATTTTAAACATATTCATACTACTAGCATTACCACAATCATTTGGCAGTTTGTTCCATTCATTTATCACCCTTTGTGAGAAAGAGTACTTTCTCATGTCCAACCTACACTGCTCCTTAACTAATGCTGCATTGTGTCCTCTGGTTCTACTGCCTTCTTTAAGTTTGAAGAACATATTCCTGTCAACATCCTCATAACCGTTCACTATTTTAAACACTTCTAGTAGGTCTCATCTTAGTCTCCTGGTCTGTAGTTTTGTAAAACCACACTGTAATAAGCGACTTTCGTAACTAAAGTCTCTCAATTCTGCAATCATTTTAGTTGCTCTTTGGTGTATTCTTTCTAGCTTGTCTATGTCCTTTTTATGATATGGCATCCATGCTTGAATACATTATTCCAAATGTGGTCTAACTATTGCTTTTACAGAGGTACAGTTAGCTGTTTCTCCTTATACATGATAGTTCTCCTAAGCTGTATAATTTGATTTCCTTTCGAAGCAACAATCCCACATTGCTCTGAAACTTTCAAGTCAGCACTAAACGTTACATTTACACTTTTGCCATTTGTCTAACCATTTAACTAATTTATCTAGATCATCCTGTAAACTTTGTTTATCTGTATCATTAGTAACCTTTCTGAATACTTTTGTGTCATTTGCAAATTTGAGTACTTTGCTAGATATGTCATCGTCCAAATCATTTATATATATTAAAAACAGTATAGACCCTAATACGGATCCCTGTGTTACCCCACTCAAAACAGATTTCCAGTTTGAAATCTCACCATCTACTACTACTCTCTGTCTTCTTGTGTAAGCCACTTTTCTAACCAGTTGATTACATCATTACCTATACCATGGGCATTTAGTTTAAGAAAAAATCTTTGATGTGGCACTTTATCGATAGCTTTCTGAAAATCTAAGTAGACAACATCCACTGGTGACCCGTCATCTACCCACTTTGTAATTTCTTCAAAAAACGCGTAAGAGATTGTTTCACAACGTTTCAATGTCGGAACGAAATTGCTACTCAGTAAGTGGTTGATGCCCACGGGTGAAATAACCGATCTTCAACTGAAGGTTCGACTCAGTAGACAGAACCGTGCCACCGATTGCCTACACAAATTACAACTTGGAGCATATGTGTGTCGTTACCACAGTAACAAGTGCTGGGGGCTAGGGGTGCGTGCGTGCGTGCGTGCGTGCGTGCGTGCGTATCAAGCTTCATAATAATCCAGATTCGGATAATTCTGTCAAACAAATAGGAAAGGTTCACTCAAGAATCACATCGATGTGAGATTGACATTGTGTTCGATACATTTATTACCACTGCGTGTCAACTAGATGACGTTAATGTAGTATCCGGAAGAAGACAAAGAAAAAGGTCATTGTGGACATTGACAGTGACCATTTATGACAGCTCAGTCCTATTAACAAGGACTATGTTAACACCACAGCTAAGTTAGACACAAATGACACGTCCACCAGAGATTTCCTAGTAACACTGCTGTACCTTATTGAAAGTGGTTTATCTGGAAGAATTTAGTTTTGAACATTGTTTTATGAATGGATTTGTGGTATATGCAGTACGACGTCAGAGTTATTATGTAGACGTGGAGATTGCACGAGCCACTGTTTCACCTTCCAGTTACTGGCACTAGTCTAGCTGGTTGGTGACTAGAGAACGGCTGGACTGTTGCAAGGCTGCCGAATGACCTACACGACATTGTAATGTTAATTCCGGGTATCTAAAACAGTTTTTCAGGGATTTTGATATGTTACTGGGAGAGGGCCTATATTCTGTGTAGCACCCAATCTAGTAAGATGGGGCACATCAATAAAAGGCTGTATTTATTGTTATGAATTAATTCCCCACGACTACCACTTAGTGGCAGTCGGGAGATTGCGTACCAGGCATGGGTTAATTTAAATAGTCGATTGCTAATTAAATGAAATGAAATTAATTAAATTTACCATAAGGGTTTAATTTAATTTAATTTAATTGACAAATTCCCAATTAACTCCCAATTAAGTACTCATTTAACAGTTGGTATTACTGGATAGTTCACATGCATTTTATACAGGCGTTTCCGGAAGTCAGAATTCCAGTCACTAGCCTGAGAGAGATGAGGTTCAGGCATGTGTGAATGGGAGGGAGAACACCACATGGCACATGTTCACTGTACCAACTGGGGTGGGCTGGTCATTCAGGAACCTGTTAATTGGAGGGAAGGCCTAGACAATAGAATGTCCCCTCGTGGGGTGATGAATTGATAGCTAATCACGGATTCTGCAAATCTATGTTTAAAATCAACATTCGGGGATGGTAACTTGCAACCAAGTGGACCTATGGGGCCATTGGACCCATGCATCTTTTTTCATGTGTACATATAAACGTTAATGGGGAAATGTTGAGAAAATTAATATAACTTCAGTTTGGGATCTTGTACAGTGTCAACTTAAATCAAAGGCATGCCAGTTCCAGTGATGTATAAATAGAGTGTATATATATATCTAAATGTTATTGTGTAAAAGGGAAATCTAAAGATTTAGTTCAAAACAGTGCATACATAGCAACTTGGGGCATATAAATTATGAATAATGTTGCCCGGTTTTGTTAATTTGGTGGTTGAATATAAGAGAAAACCCCATACCTGCAAAAATTCAGCCACACATTTTCAATTCTTTAAAAAAATATAAAAAATATTTGTTTTAAATTGTTTTAAATGTGTAAACATTTCTACCAACACATGACTTAATTGTTCATTATTAATTACATTAAAATTACTTGTTAATTTAATTTAATTTAGTCTTGGTTTGAATACCTGTGGAATAAGGTCCGGAGGGGAATAGGGCTTAAAAAGGCCCAGGGCTTAAAAACACACTTATATACATCAATAATAACAATAATTACTTCCGACGTCGCCAGTGAGCTATAGCTAATCCCCAAATATGACGATTTCTGGATTCTTTGCAAGTAGCGATTGTGTCGGATAAGAGGAGATTTGACGCAAGCAAATTTCAATGTTTTGTTTTTGAAATTGTTTAAGTTAAGAAGATCATTGTTTGGTTTGGAAACTGTTGATTTTAGAAACAAGTTTTAATACGATACAATGAACAGATAAAACGGTAAAGCTCTACGTAAGCTGAACTATTATTAACTGTAGCTGTTGCAACGCGGACAAACCTCGGGAGATTTATGTAACTAAGCTGCAATTTTCGTCCATCTAAGACAATTGGTCGTTCGAGAATACTAATTTAAGAAATGTCGTTGCTACTGTGCAGTAATTCAGTATGGACAAAAAAAATTCAGTGAAGTGAATCAACCACTTAGCAGAATAAAACTGCGTGATCTGATGTGAGTGATTGTGTTACGCGGAGTCCAAAGTATTATGAGTAACGGAACGGCACATAATTTTTGTACTACTAAAAGGATGTTATATTTTCGTTTTTATTGAGTACATATTTCCAATGCAGCTATGATATAATTATTTTGTGTAGTCTACAGTTTTAATAAGGTGGCGTACCTCGTGTATATAATTTGTCATGTTCATAGTCTGTAGTAGGTTAGTATATTGTATAAACGTAATGCTGATATTGGTGAAGTTTTGTATGTCGACATATGGGAGACATGTCGACATACAACGTAACAGACTGCCTACGTTCACTATCCGAACTATTTCTAAACCAGTCTTTTCCACGTACCAAGACCGGAACTGATTTGTTTTAGAACGGCGTAGGCCCTACTAAATGTGCATAAATGCACAACAATCGCGTTAACCATATTCTAAATTAACATAGCGTGACTAAAACGTATGAGTTTGAATAGACACAACGGATGGAACAAGTTTGAATAGACACAACGGATGGAACAAGCAAATCAATAGGCGATTCCGCATGAGGAGATACCTAACTTTTAATATTTTTCGAAATTAATAAAATAATGATTAGGGGTTTCCAATTTGTTGTAAACTCCATCGTTAAAATTTGTTATTTGGTTTCTTCTCATTTTCGTCCATTAGAAATGCGCACACGAGCACATTTTGCAAATCCGCCCCCCCCCCATTTATGTGTGCGCAATTCGCATGACCAGACGATAAACCGGTTTTAAAATTACGGTTTGCATTCAAGAACGGCTACCACTCATGGCTGACGTAAATAAACTTTCTGTGGGCAGCGCCTCGTTTGTCGTAAACTCTATTCGGTTCGCTGCAGCTCGGCTCCATTGCTATGACAAATATAAATATTATGTCCGTAGTTGCGAAAACATTGTTTATGTAAGTTAACAGCGATTATGCATGTTGATCCTGTTTAAGAATTAGTAGTATTAATCAGGTGGAGGTGCAATCGAGGTTCAGACAGAGTATTTCAGCGTATGTGCGGCCAAGCATGTCGGGTAGCGCAGTGCAACTTATGCGAGCAGACGATGGTAATAATAATAATAATGAAGTCTTGTATCGAGTCGGTATCCGCCAAATAAAACGCTCATGGCGCTCGATATAATTTAACCATTATTCCAAATATAATTTAAGATCAGTAGCACGAAGATTATAAAATTAGTATCATACACACACACACACACACACACACACACACACACACACACACACACACACACACACACACACACACACACACACACACACACACACACACACACACACACACACACACACACACACACACACACACACACACACACACACACACACACACACACACACACACACACACACACACACACACACACACACACACACACACACACACACACACACATTTAGTGTGTGTGTGTGTGTTAATTTTGAAGAAATGTGTTTTCATGGCTTTTTTGAAGTTTGGAAGTGCATTCCAGACCTTTGCTGCGGAGACAATAAAATATCGTGGTCCCCAAAAGTGTTTAGCTTTGTGTTCTACTAGGAGCAGCTTGTCTGCTGAGCGCAGATTGTCACGTTCTGGCATATACGTTTCAACAAGGTTGCACAAGTAGGTCGGAGAAACAGCACGGTTTGTCTTGAACACAAGTGTGCAGATTTGGAAGACAATCCTCTGTTCGATAGGTGTGATATGCGTGAATTTCCTGGAGAGGGTGACCTATCTGGAAGCAGTATTTTGTAGTCGCTAGAGTAGGTGTACTTGTGATTTGTTGAGGCCATGGATTGCCCATGTCTAGTCTAGATGTGGTGAAAGCTTGAGTGAGTAGTTCCGCATGGCTCATTGGTTCTGCTAAATACATTTCCCAGATATATAGTTTTCTCATATCTAGAAACATCCGTACCGTTTGTTTTAAAATGCAGATCAACATCATTCTTGTTGTACACAATAATTTGAGTTTTGACCCATTAAACAACACATATTGTAGTTTGGCATATATTTTTTACACACCTCAATATTTGTTGGTAACCCAGAACTAGTAGGACATAGTAGTATGTCATCTTCATATCCTGCAGCTCTGCAGCCAATATCAAGGTCTTTTAAATGACACAACATCCCATCTATGCACACTCCATATAGAAGTGGAGATATAACACCTCGTTGGCGAACCCCATTCTTCACATTGAATCGGTTTGGCGTTACATCATTCCATCTGACTTGTAGTTTCTGGTTTGTATACATGTGGAAACTATTGGGTTGTCAATTAGCTTGTCAATTAGTTTTTGAAACATCAAACAATAACTCATTCTATGGAATGCTTTAGAAGCATCGAGTACTAAAACATGCACAGTAGGGGAAGTAGGGGAATAACGGGGTGCTGGGGTAATATGGGATTTTAAATTTTCAAATTTTTTGCTGCCACCTTTAAATAATATTAATTATGTAAACTTTCCATGGGAGCATGTTCACCGTGACACGTGGCGTTTCTATGAGAGGAATCGTTCTCCGAGCGCAGTAAATTTGTTTTACTGGTTTATGATCTACTGTGGTCAACTGATTTTCCTAGAGTAACTCATAACCTCTAAGAATATAATGCTTTTGAAAGGAAAGTATTGCATCACAGCTTGATATGAAATCAATAATTTCTTATTAGTGTTGAGCGATAATGAGAAGTACCAGATGAATATGTAACAAGTTCCAACGAGGCAGAATGGGATACCGTGGTTCCGTGTATTTCCTGACTGTAATGAACACTTCATGTAAAAAATTCAATGAAAGGAGTTAAACGAGATACCTGTCCCATTTCCCCCAAATCGGAACAGTGTTTGTCTTAACAAATCTGCTGAATATATACAAAAGTAAAAACAATTAGACACATTTTATATCACCATTTTATAACCCTATCATCACCTTACCTTAATATATACGTGTTGTCTTTCAGTGCGTATTCCTATAGTAGTCAATTGGCCAAATATTCTTAACTATCCCGTTATGCCTCTACTTCACCCTACTACAATTATTTACATAAAATAAACTTGTTTCTTTTGCCATCAATGTACACATTGTTGTAGACAATCCATCTTTAAATCCAAATTGCAAATCTGATGTATCAACAATTCCAGTTTGTTGTTTGATTATAATGGCATCATAAAGCTTGTTTATGTTGCTACCTAATGTCAACGACCTATATTTATTAGAATTATAATGCGCCTTTCTTTTATATTTTTGAAGTGAACCATCGTACCTATCAGTATCTCACTTTGGGATACACCATGAATTAACATGTCATTGTAGAGCAAGGTTAACGCTTTAAGCACTTTTTCAGTACCACGTATAACATGGTTAGAAAATATGCCATTGTCTTCGTTTTTACCATGATTCATGTAATTTACACATTTCATAGTGCAGCTTCTACAATATCTGAACCTATGTTAGAAATGCATGTAGGCCTGTAATTGCCTTTTTCGTTTACATGTATATTCTTGTTTTTAACAACCGGTACAATAACAGAATCCATAGTCATACGAGTGTTGAAAGCAATTTGATCCTGACATAAATCAATGTTGGCTTTATCACAACGGCTGTCTTTCACACTATTAAAATATGTTCATAGTGGTGCTTCCACATTGATCCAACATTAACATCCCCGTATGCATCATTACGATGCTTCATTCTCTCCAGAATTTACGAAGATCCTTGTGACACATTAAAACAAAATGCTGTTAGCAATTATAGTTTCTGTCTTTCATACATTTTCTGATCGCATACTTAAATTCAATTCTTCATAATTTCATGAGATTATAAACGTCGCCTTGTCTACATTTGCCAATCTCTCTCCGTAACCAATAAGCATCACGGGCTGCATTGTGAAGCTCCTTTCACCTGCACATTCCAGTCTTCTACCACAGCATATTTAAAAGCGCGTTTACAATTTGACACAAGTGAGTGATTACACCCATTCAAAGTACCCACTATTGCATCATAAAATCATCGTGATCGTCATGGTGGTTACAATTGTAACAATTTGATCACTGCAATTAATTAATCTGTTGTATCAATTAATTAATTAATTTCTTATTCCTTCTACAACATTGTTAAACACGTGTGATTGCTGAACTACTCAGTTTCCATTTACGATATTATACACTGTAGTCACAACAAAATAATAGAAATATTAATTTAATAACTTCACTTCTCTTAAAATCTTTACATGTTTCAATACTACATTCACATTGTGAACACCTCTTCTGATAAATTTGTTCACCCAAATGCAAAACATCCCGTCATTGTGTTGCAAAATCAGCATGCATTGTATTGCGTAGTGTAGAACGATATTTAATATGTATAAACAAAATGGCTCACATGTGTCACGTAACCAGACTTTTCGGGACGCGTCATATCGCTATTCCATCTATGCAAGAACTATGTATACATAAAATTTGAAAAAGAAAAACAAACATTGTGTGCATTTTTCGTTGCTACATTGTAAATTTGATAAAGAAAAGGAAAATACGGCACATACACGGACCACTGTAGTGTGTGTTAATGTTATTTTATTGTGAAATGTAGGGCAAGTTGTTACAGGGTCGTTTTACGAAAACATAGCACACATATGGAAATACAATCGACAGTAGTAGGTCGGAAGTCAGCCCGCAAACACATTGCCAAACATCGGGAGTTATGAAAACGAAATTAACGAGGTGTGGACACCGGTTACTTTTTAACCACCTAACAATATGTCACAAATCGGAGATCGTTAGCTTATTTACTTTAATCACCTAGCGATTAAAATGTTGGTAAGAGTCGTGCTAGTGGCGCCGAATAGCGACCGATGGCAAAACTAGAAATCGGAAATTTATTTGTTTCCAACTGTTATCATGTTTGGTATCGTTTTAAAATTGTTGTCTACTGATATTGTTTATCATTGTTTTACAACCTAATTATGATGAAGAACGAATAATTTTAGCTAGAGTCGAGGTTGTTGTTTTGTGTTAGAGACAGCATAGGGCCAGGTAAACATCTTTACTTTCACACCTTCGAATAATAGAGGGAGCTAAAGGAATGTTTAAAGTGGTTTTCTGTTACAAATCTGGTAGCAGATGCGTTATCACGTATACCATCGTAATGTGTGTATCATAGAGATTCCTATAACATAAATTTTTTGTAGTATATCACGTGATTTGAATGTTTGATAATGGGGTGTTTTAGTACAAACATCGCATAACTATTCACAAGTTAACGGGTGTTGAAGTAGCAGAGGAACTTCAGCCATGTGACAGTCAGGTTTCAAATGACATCTAAAAACGTACATGCTTCCTCTCGGTTAACCCTACTCGCCCAACGGATTCGCGGACGTTGGAGGATGCGACACACCGACGCACCGACGGCTAACTTCCGCCTCCGTCCACCCTCGCTAGCCGCTACCACATTACCGTTGACAGTCGCAATGCCAGCAGCCACTACCGACAGCATGATTCTACTTCCGCCATCTCCACTCGAGATTTATATACGCAATCTTCTTCGCCGTTGTTGTGTCCGTAGTGAAATGCATTCGTGGCACGACGTACGCAAGAGAGCACTCGCCGAGCACGGCGAACGCAAGACAGCACTCGCCGAGCACGCCGTATGCAAGACAGCACTCGATGAGCACGCCGTAACGCAAAACAGCACTCGCCGAGCACGCCGTACGCAAGACTGCACTCGCCGAGCAAGCGCAGCGCAAGACTGCACTCGCCCAGCACGTAAATCATTATTGATATGGGACTGTAATATTACTAGTTTTTTCCATTGTGTGTTATTAAACGGAAAATCTTTTACCGTTTAGTCATTGTTGTTGAATTATCATAGTTGCACAAATACCCACACTGAACCTAACGAGTACATGCCCACTGGCTCACCGCATATTATCCACCCAAACATAAAGATCTGACATCTGGGAGCTATGTCCTGGGGATTGTGTAGAGCGATGACACTGTGTGGCATTTGTTAAATAAAAATAATTCAACATCCATATTTTTCTGTACTATTAAAGTAGAGCAAGGCAAAGA
>BSQZ01000004.1:11707006-11827006 GCA_033239005.1 Lamellibrachia satsuma
GTGTCATGGTTAGAACACTAGTGGGGCATGGTAGTGGTGTGGTTAGAACACTAGTGGGGCGTGGTAGTGTTGTGGTTAGAACACTAGTGGGGCGTGGTAGTGTTGTGGTTAGAACACTAGTGTGGGTGGTAGTGTAATGGTTAGAACACTAGTGGGGCGTGGTAGTGTTGTGTTTAGAACACTAGTGGGGGTGGTAGTGTTGTGGTTAGAACACTAGTGGAACGTGGTAGTGTTGTGGTTAGAACACTAGTGGGGCGTGGTAGTGTTGTGGTTAGAACACTAGTGGGGGTGGTAGTGTCATGGTTAGAACACTAGTGGGGCATGGCACTTTCGTTCACTCCACGTTGCTATTCAGCTGTATAAAATTAATGAGTACCTGCCTATAGACAGTGGTTGATATATCTGAACGAATATTCAGCAGCCAGGCTGAAAGCTTCCCAGAAAAGTTAAGTTGACACATTGGTGTTGTAATGAACAAGTCTTCCAGGGGGTGAAGTGTAAAGAAACAGGTCTGGCGGGGGTGTAGTGTAAAGGAACAGGTCTGCCAGGGGGTGAAGTGTAAAGGAACAGGTCTGCCGGGGGTGAAGTGTAAAGTGCAATAAGTGGTCCTACAGATACTGGGCTACAGTATATAAGAACATTCTTTTTATCATTCTTCTAAACAGCATGTGTATGTTTTCAGGCTGTTTCAAAGATATGGCAGAATCACTTGCATCATCACGAACCTAAATGACAAAAAGTGTGTTACATGGACCTGTGGAACCACACCCAATTGAAAGCAGTTTTGAATTAATAATTCACAGCTGATTGTTGTGTCAAGTAATTAATCAGTGATGGAACAAATATAAATGTAATACTGAAGCTGAGTTTTGGACATGGCACAGTTGATGCAGCACATAAATGGACTAGGTGTATACTAGACTGCACTAGACCAGATTTGTTTACCTATAATAAAGGCTCCCATGATGACTTGTTTGCCTATAATAAATAATAAAGGCTCCCACGATGACTTGTTTGCATTTACTTTCTCTGCAATTTTGTTACTTTGTGATTGGTATGATTCATTATTTAACTTGATTGTACTGAATAGCAGAGATGGGGTGATTACATCACAAATTTGTCGGTTATTTTTGCATGTAATTCAAGAACATAACTGACATAATGAAATAAATAAAAACCCTTATACTATCAATCTAATCAATGTTTCAATCAATGATTATGTTTAGTAAGAACAAATACTCCATCTCTGTTGAATAGTATGTAATTATTAACTAGTTTTACTATGTGTAATTTAAACAATGCAGTTACAGTCATGGCAATGATAATTTTGAGCATTACAAGTCTTGATTTATAAGTCAAGAAACTAAGTAAGTTTCACCTGAGATTATGAATAACATATACAGTTATTGTGGCCTCATATCAAGTCATGTAAAACAAATTATGCTTAATACAATGACTTGTGTTACGGGAAGTGCATATTCCAAAAGGTATTCACCAAAACCATTTCCACTGAATGAAGACATGCAACTAGGTTTATAAAGAATTGCTGCTGCCAGTTTAGCATAAACTCTGGCCCAAGAACAACAAAATGGTAAATGCACATTAATTGCACTTTAATCAACTGAGAAAATTTACTGATTTAGTAGAGGGCAACAACAAAATGGCACACGTTTCAATAATATAATGCATGGATGATTTTGTTCCACATTACACAAATGATTAGTCTGAATTGATGGAATGAAAGCAAACGGCAACAGAGGCAAAGCTGACACCTTCTTTTTCCGATCTATCTGACTGAAAATCATAACGATTACAAGTTTGATTCCTGTGTAATTAATTAATCCTTATATCGCACTTTAGACAGTTTACAAATAATCGAAAATGCAGCAATTAAACAAGTGTTCATAAAACCTACCGAGTGGTCGGAGCTTAAAAGTGCACATGACAGCAGACACCCAAAGCAACTAGTTAGAGATTGTCACAAGAGGTCAGTGGCATCTGTTGTTAAGTTTTGCCTATAGGTTTGTGTCCCTTTAAACAACATACACAAATTAAAATAAGTGACTATATGGTAAATGCTATAAAGCAACCAATGTTCTTGTTTAATGTTACAGAAAACGAAATACTTGATATCGTGCGTGGTTGCAAAGTAAGAAGTTTTACAAACCAGTACCACCACAAAACAAAGAGGAAAGAGCAAGTTGACCTACTAAAATCTAGTCTTGAAACGTATGGTGATAAGTTGTGCTAGATGCAAGCTCACTATATATATTTATTTTTAGTGTATTCAGTTGTGCGCTAATTCTACCATACATAAATTATTTCTCAGAGATATGGGGAAATGCATTTAATTTATTTTATATACATATATATTTATATATATACATATATATATATATATATAGCAAAAAAGGTGATAAGGATATTGGCAAATGTAGGTAAATCAGAACACACAGATCGACTGTTTACCGAACTGTGCATTGTAAAATTGTTTGATTTAATTGAGATGAAAACAGTAATTATTTTGCATTAAGCAAGAAATCATCTATTACTAAAGCACACACAGATGTTGTTCTGTATTAGTGATAATGTGTATTCCACATAGTACAAGAATAACAAATAAGGTTAGAAAATGTCATGTAAGGATTTCAATCAGGTTCTTGTGTATACCAGTAACTGAAGTTAAACTATGGAATCTGTTGGATGAAAAATTAACCAGTTGTCATAATATATGACTGTTTAATAAGTTGTACAAGAAAAGAATATTCTGTAATTATGCTTCTCATATATAGTAATCTAATATACATGGAAATCATACATAGTTATAGATCTGTGTTACACTATTCAGCAGTGGATCCAGGGGGAGTCTTACGGGTCTCAAGACCCCCTTGGCCATGGAGGGGAGTCTTAGAACCCTGTGTCCGTGGCAAATATTCAGATAAAGGACAATGTACATAGAACTAGTGTCAATATAAAGTTCGTAAGTAGAACGACATACGACTATGACATCAACAAGCCTAGATCCACCCCTGCTATTGCAGCTTTGTATTGCACTGAAAAAATTGTCATATTAATTAAGAATATATTGTATTATTGTTATTGTAAATGCATTGTGTATTAACAATTTGGAAAGTAAATTTAGGAAAAAGTTAGTTTAGGAGAAACTTCATGTAAGTTTTTACTTCTGTTTTTTCCTTTCCCAGCATATACTACGAACTAAATATGAATTGCTATAAATACTACATTGTACTTATGATGTTGGAAATAAATTTTCGTTATCTTTAGGTAGTAGGTGTTAATAATCACAGAAAGTCATACGGAATTGCCAACAAACCTCATTCCGCTCGGGTCCAGTAACAATATATTAAATATAAATTGCCCCTTCATGGTAATGCAATTAAAAAACCAATACGCATGTAAACCTAAAACATATTTGCACAGAATACACTCTCATAAGACATTAACCTGTACTTCAAACACATGCACAACTGAGCGATATTCTAAATTACTAATAGTTATTTCATTGACTGAGTGCAAACAAATTGTTAGAAAAGTTGTTTTGAGTGAAATACATACGATTACTGAACGAAAACACGTTTCACTAAAAGACGCTATCACACGAATCTGCCATGGTGTGTTACAAAGCTTCACTGTATGTTAAGATGCAATGCATTAAATGTACAAACATCATGGGGCCGTTTGTTAACTTTCCTGTGCCTGTGGTGATTATTACTAGTTGTATATATTTTCGTCCGATAACGTGAAACATAGTGCTGCCACCTGGCATTCTATGTTGTGTAACATACAAAAATATGTCTCAAAGACATGTGTGCCTCATTTTTCTTTGTCAGACATTTATATTCCCAGTGACTGACATGTCCAACTAACGAGGCATCTAACCCGATAGCTGGCGAGATCTCAAAAGATAGCAGATTTTTTTAGTAGCAGATTCTACTTCATTGACTACAAACAAACTATGGCTATCACCCCATCAACAAACTACGACTATCAGCCCACCAACAAAATTTGCTTTGAAATAAGGACTTTTGGAGGCTATGCAGATAAAAAATGGCAAATTTATATACGCATTGATGTCGTACAAATATTCTGTTGATGTCATAACGTTTTTCCACGGTTGCACATACGAGTGTTATCATATCAAACTTGTGGGCACTTGTCTGTTCACAACTTGCAATTCACAGTTTCTTGATTAGCACCTCTTGTAGCCAGTCAATACTCTCCTCTATGTGGCATGTGTGTAGTTGTTAAACCACTGTATGATATTGATGAAAGCATCAGCCTCAGAATCAACTTTGATTATTGGATGACTGTTGTCTGTGTAACACAAGGTTCTGAAATGGCAAAAGTACACCAAGTTAGTTCAGTAGAATGTTCAATATTGAACTATTGGAACATATATCATATATTATAGATTCTCAGTTGTACAGACATGGGATTCCATCGCCTTTCCAAGCAGGCCGTGGACTGACAGCAGCAGAGCTCCCTTGTGGAAGCTTTATGAGGTATGAAGAGGACTGAGTGAGTGAGTGTGTGTCTGTGTGTGTGTGTGTGTCAATTTGCATTAGTTTGCATTAGTGGGTGTGCATCTGCACATGAGCATTTACTTATCATAATATCTTAATGCTTTTTAATTTACTTCTATACTATAAAGTAGCTTGTGATTACACCTGCCTGCCTGACTGCCCAACCGCCTGCCTGCCTGCCCACCTGCCCGCCTGCCTGCCTGTCTGTTCTCTGTCAATTTTGCATGTGTAGGGTTGAAATGTTTTAAGCGTGCCTGGGGGGCCCATGGGGATGGTTTGCACATTAAAAAATTCTTTTAGTTCAAATGTGGTGGGGATATTACGAAGGAATCTATGTGGCCGTTTGACATAAATTACGTAACACAGAACAATAGTTTGCACAATATACGTTTTCGGCTGTTCATCTCCAGGTTATCATTTTCGATTGTCATTTGCCAGTGAAATCATGGTTTACAAATAACTTGCAAATTAGTTCCGAAGTATCTTAGCAGAGAACAATCTAAACATCATTATCTAGAGCACCACTGAAAGTTATTCACCATACCACTGCATTCCATGCCAGGTGATATGCTGGCTGAATCGTCAGTGCTTGTCATTTATAAATGACAAGCACTGACATTTCAAAGCTCTGCCTCATCCAGCAAAGTAGAGTTTTGTAACTTGTTGATTTGTAACTTTGTCATGTGCTTGGCGAGAGCACAGAGGTCACGCCCATGATCAGCATTGACTTGCACAGTGTTTACCATTTTGGATATCCACTATTTCGATCCTTACCAGATCTAACGAATGAAATTAATTTTTTCGATGAAATTAAAAAAATAGGCATTTGTTTATTAAACAGACTGTGCACATTACTTAAACTAGTCACACACTACACATCTGGACATAAATGAACCGGATTCATGATGGGCTGAACTATTTGAGGAAGCAGCTTTCAGTCTAACCAGTGTTAGCTGGTGCAGACAAGAGTCATGTAATGTGCCCACAACTGTACCTAAGGCATGGTGCTGTTTATTTCACAGGGTGACGTGTATTAATTAGACAGGGACGGCAGTATTATCCAATGTAGGTGTGTTTTAAGCTAGATTTTGAGGGATGTTTTCCTGGTGGATTAGACCATGCGTCTGTGAATGGCTAACTAGTGTCATGTATTATATTGACAGAATTGAGTATGAAAAGAAACTGTAGACATGAGAGGACCATCTCTCGGGGTCAGATCATGGTAAAGAAAGTTGGAATAGAAGGGAACCAAAGCCTGTGTGTGGGCACCCAAATGTCAGATGAAGGACATGTTCAGCAGCAAAGTTCAGAAGAAAAGTGTGAATGGTGAGAAATGAGGTGACCAATGACAAAATCTTTGCTGTGGAAGCCTGGTTGTCAGCTCATGACCTATATTTGTATTAATGTGCATAGCAAAGATATTTAGCACATGGTAATGATATAGCGGGATGTGTAAGAAGAATGTTATTAGATAGAATTGTTAATGTTATTTATGAGGTAGGCCTATTGTACTTGTGTTCAGGGATGTCTCTTTGTGTCAGCTTTGTGTAGCACAGAGGTTTTAACAGTTTTCAGTGTTGGGTTATGGTGTGGAGCTGGGCCGTGAAATGGTGTCATGTGTAAACCAAGGAAAAGCTGTACTCGTGGCATAGAAAAAGGAAAGGGTCTGCGTGGTGTAACTGTGCGGAGATAGTTTTAAGTATGACTACATCAAGGTGAAATCATGTAAGGAATGTTCATTTCAGATGTCATGGTAATAGAACAGAGGTCAGTGATGGGTACTATTACAAGGATGTCACTCAGAAAAATTCATGTGTTTCACTCTTAGTTTTGATTAGGGGTGTAAGAAAAGATTATTAATTATGGTAGATGCATATTAACTTATTACTGTGGATGCTTTTTCAGGCTTGTCATGTAAGAGATGAAATTTACCGTTCTGTGAAAAAAATTATTAGGTTTGTTTGCATAAACCTCATCACTTAAGGGGTTTCAACTATTGTTACAACACCTGTATAAAGGTTTTATATAGCGCGGTATCCAGTCCGCAGGACCGCTCAAAGCACCTTACACTTCACCAGGGCAGACCTGTTCATTCCAACACCAACTTGACTTCTCTGTGGAACATTCAGCCACACTGCAATTACTGCATAAAGACTATTCAGTCACACATATCCACCACTGTCAACAACCATGTATTCAATTATACAGCTGAGAGAACTGAGACAATGTAGAGGAAATGAAATTGCCTCTAAGCTTCAAAACAGGAGCCAGAGGATTCAAAACCGGGTACTCTTGACTGAGATTCTGACATTCTAACCACTATGATACTGCGCCCTACTTATGTAATCACAGCCTCAGTTAGGCCACTGCAATCTCTCCAGCCACTTGGAGTCCACCATCTGTCCAATACTTGATGTTGTCACTCTCTCTAGCCACTTCGAGTTCACCATCTGTATAATGCTTGATGTTGTCAATCTCTCTAGCCACTTGGAGTCCACCATCTGTATAATGCTTGATGTTGTCACTCTCTCTAGCCACTTCGAGTCCACCATCTGTCCAATTCTTGATGTTGTCACTCTCTCTAGCCACTTCGAGTCCACCATCTGTCCAATGCTTGATGTTGTCAATCTCTCTAGCCACTTGGAGTCCACCATCTGTCCAATGCTTGATGTTGTCACTCTCTCTAGCCACTTCGAGTCCACCATCTGTCCAATGCTTGATGTTGTCAATCTCTCTAGCCACTTGGAGTCCACCATCTGTCCAATGCTTGATGTTGTCACTCTCTCTAGCCACTTCGAGTCCACCATCTATCCAATGCTTGAAGTTGTCACTCTCTCTAGCCACTTCGAGTCCACCATCTGTCCAATACTTGATGGTGTCAATCTCTCTAGCTACTTCAAGTCCACCATCTGTCCAATACTTGATGTTGTCAATCTCTCTAGCCACTTCAAGTCCACCATCTGTCCAGTGCTTGCTGTTGTCAATCTCTCTAGCCACTTCAAGTCCACCATCTGTCCAATGCTTGATGTTGTCAATCTCTCTAGCCACTTCAAGTCCACCATCTGTCCAATGCTTGCTGTTGTCAATCTCTCTAGCCACTTCAAGTCCACCATCTGTCCAATACTTGATGTTGTCAATCTCTCTAGCCAATTCGAGTCCACCATCTGTCCAGTGCTTGGTGTTGTCACTCTCTCTAGCCACTTCAAGTCCACCATCTGTCCAATACTTGATGTTGTCAATCTCTCTAGCCACTTCAAGTCCACCATCTGTCCAATACTTGAAGTTGTCAATCTCTCTAGCCACTTCAAGTCCACCATCTGTCCAATACTTGATGTTGTCAATCTCTCTAGCCACTTCAAGTCCACCATCTGTCCAATACTTGATGTTGTCAATCCAGCCCATTGTTCTTCTACCTCTTCTGTTGTTTTTCCTGGTAGCTGTAAGTACCAGACTCTCTGGTCTTCTTTTTCACTGGCCGTACTTGGCCAGATTGTTTCTCTTAATGAAACATAGCAGACCTTCTTGATTAACCCCTGCTTTATCTCTCACCCAAATGTTTGTCTTTCTCTGTGTCCAGCTTATCCTGTGAATTCTGCGCCACACCTACATCTCGAATACAAATATATGTTTATCTTCTTTCGTGTCCAGGACTCACTGCCATATTGCGCAACACTCCAGACAAGGACGTAACAAATCTCTTTTTCAAACTTATACTTATGTCATCGTCTTACTTATGTCATTGTCTTTCCAGATGTTAACAAGGTCCCTTCTTGCTGTAGCCAGTCTGATTTTTATTTCATGTTAATCATTTTATTTTATCCAGTCATAGCAACATCTATCCAATCATAGCACCATCTATCCAGACATAGCACCATCTATCCAGTCAGTTCATACAGCGTTGCTGACACACATGCAAAGGGATGGTTCAGATAGTTGAAAAAAGTTAAAAATATTAATTTAAAAAAGTGTTCCAAATAAAAATTTATTTAGAATTTTTTTCGGGAAGTCAAAATACTTTAAAATTTAGGTTAGAGAGAATGGTCCACACAGATAATACTGATATAAATAGTTTATCGGACATACACATTACGTTGCAGCACCAGTTAACATACATGTAAACAATCAAGTGCATTATGCTCAACTTTTGGTCACTGGACAGCACAATGCTGCTTACAAGTGTCATATTAGGATGTGAGAAATGAGACTTCTGTCGACTCATGGATTTTACACTACAGCCCAAAATGTCCACAGATCCATTATAGTCAGGTACCATAGCAACATAGTTTGATGATATGGGGACAGACCAGATAAAAGCACCAAACTTTTTTCTCAACTTCCTTAGCTTTAAATGTTTGATAGGAGTGAAAAATGTCCAGACCCCACTGAACTGTAATATGCCATTTTACCACATTTCTCCATATTTCAGTACAACCTATTTCAGCAGAAGTTGGGTTGGACATGGACTTGTCTATGTTTTCTTCTGTAGATTTAACAAGACTAGGATGTACACTTTCAGAAATGCCATGTAACACATTTTTAACATGATATTACTTGACCACTACCCTCTAAAAGGGTTTTGATATATATATATATATATATATATATATATATATATATATATATATAAATTTTACCCTTTTGAAGCATTCCCTGTACGATCTATTGGACTTTTAGAAAATGTTCTGACTTTGTACTATGTCTGGATAGATGGTGCTATGACTGGCTAGATGGTGTTATGTATAGCTAGATGGTGCTATGTATGGCTAGATGGTGCTATGTATGGCTAGAGGGTGCTATGACTGAATAGACAGTGCTATGTCTGGATATATGGTGCTATGTCTGGATAGATGGTGCTATGACTGAATATATATGGTGCTATGTCTGAATAGATGGTTCTATGACTGAATATATGGTGCTACGTCTGGATAGATGGTGCTATGTCGGGATAGATGGTACTATGACTGGATAGATGGTGCTACGTATGGCTAGATGGTGGGTAGTCGGCTTTTGATATTGTCCTTCAATGTGTCCTGTGGGAATGCCTGCTGGAATTTGGTGTACTAAACACCTGGTGTGGCTTGATCAAAAGTTATACACTAAATCAACTGGTGTGGCATGAGTGGGTGACTGTCAGATGAGATTCTCTTTGAGAAAGGTGTTACACAAGGATGTCTACCAATGCTATCACATATGCTTTTCAACATGGTCAGAGAGAAAATCGTGCACCTAGTAGAAGAAGAGATGCCTGATAGATGTGGGTGTGTCATAGAAGGAAAACATTTATGGAATCTTCAGTATGCAGATTATATCATTTTGACAGCAACATCAAAGGAAGAATTGGAAAAACAAGAAAGTGCAGTGAAAAGACACAGTGAGAGTTTTGGTCTGATATTCAATGAAACAATGATAAATGTACTGGCCCTTAATTAAATAGGCCCACTACAGATTGACGAGACTGAGCTGGTGCCAAAATTCAAATACCCAGGATCGGTGATTAGAATGAAAGAGACAACATCGAAAGAAATTAGAGTCAGACTGTCAACAGCAAGAAGCACTACAAGTGAGCTTGCTAACATCTGGAAAGATGATGGCATAAGTATAAGTTTGAAGAAGAGATTTGTGTACGTCCTTGCCTGGAGTGTTGCTCAGTATGGCAGTGAGTCGTGGACATGAAAGAAGAAAAACATATACTTGCACTTGAGATGTGGGTATGGAACAGCATGCTCAGAACAAGCTGGACATAGGGAAAGACAAACATCTGGGTCAGAGGTCAAGTAGGGGTTTAGGAAGAAGGTCCACAAAAGGTTTCATTAAGAGAAGAAAGTTAGCTAAATGCAGCCATTGGAAAAGAAGACCAGTTAGTCTGATACTTACCAGCATAGGAGAACTGAAAACTACCAGGAAACAAAAGAAGCTATAGAAGAAAAATGGGATGCATTGACAACATCAAGCACTGGAGTTGAAGTCGCTAGAGACATTGCAGTGGCCTAACTGAGGCTGTGATTACATAATAAGTAGGGCGCAGTATCATAGTGGTTAGAATGTCAGAATCTCAATCAATCTTCCTTACACCCCTAATCAAAACTTAGAGTGAAACACACAAATTTATCTGAGTGACATCCTTGTACCAATACCCATCACTGACCTCTGTCCTGACATCTGAAATGAACATTTGTCACGTGATTTCCGCTTGACGTAGTTATACTTCAAACTCCCTCATCAATTCATTTGGCCCATAATCAATCAGGTTCACTGATGTTAAAATTTGTAGTGTGTGAAAAGATTAAGAAATATGCACCGTCAGTTTAATAAAAAAAAGAGTGTACATTTGTTCTGACTATGAAATAATTATAAGTTTTCAATCAAACCAAATAAGTACAATCGGGCTACCGTGTCATAGTAGATACTAGAGCTGGCATGTCGTAGTGAATACTAGAGCTAGCATGTTATTGTGGATACCAGAGCTAACATGTCATAGTGGATACTAGAGCTGGTATGTCTTAGTGGATACTAGAGCTAGCATGTCATAGTGGATACTAGAGCTAGCACATCATAGTGGATACTAGAGCTAGCATGTCATAGTGGATCCTAGAGATGGCATGTCATATTGGATACTAGAGCTAGCACGTTGTAGTGGATACTAGAGCTAGCACGTCGTAGTGGATACTAGAGCTGGCATGTTGTAGTGGATACTTGAGCTAGCATGTCATAGTGGACACCAAAGTTAGCATGTCGCAGTGGATACTAAAGCTGGCATGTTGTATTACGGTAGTGGATACTAGAGCTGGCATGTCATAGTGGATACTAGAGCTGGCATGTCGTAATGGATACTACAGCTGGCATGTCGTAGTGGATACTAGAGCTAGCATTTTGTAGTGGATACTAGAGCTAGCATGTTGTAGTGGATACTAGGTAAGGCAGGTTTGAATTTTTTTTAAATCATTTTAAAATGAGATGAGCAAAAAAGTAACATCTACACATACTGGAAGATAACACTGACAAGCTAAACAATGACACTACACAGATAACACCGAGAAATTGTTACTTACTTGACAGGGATTCCTCTGGCTTGCAGGGCTTTGCGTAGAAGATGTCCTTGTTGGTTTGGGACTCTTCTGTCATCTGTTCCCAACATAATCATCACAGGAGTCTGCATCTAAACCCAACAATGACTTCTAGTTAGAACAACATCAAGCTCAAAGGGTTTTGTGTTGAATATTGCTCCATATCACTACCGACTTATCTAGATTTGTCTAGATGAGATGAACTACCTGAATGACGCACTGTATCTATTATTATTACTAAATGCCTCATAGATAAGACATGGTCACCAGAGGTCAATGGACCGAGAGGGAGACCATATAGAAAGATGCTACAGACCTTAGTGTGTGTTTAAGCTGGCCAACAACGTAAACCATGGACCGAGAGGGAGACTACATAGAAAGATGCTACAGACCTTAGTGTGTGTTTAAGCTAGCCAACAACATAAAAAATGGACCGAGAGGGAGACTACATAGAAAGATGCTACAGACCTTAGTGTGTGTTTAAGCTGGCCAACAACGTAAACCATGGAACAAGAGGGAGACTACATAGAAAGATGCTACAGACATTTGTGTGTGTTTATCTACACTGACATGTAGTGGTAAGTCTAGAAGCATGTATGTGCCTTTTACAATCATGTCAACGTGCTGTTGGTGAAAGCATTAAAATCTATTAGCAGTTGAGTAATAGTATTTCAAAGTATCTCTCCATGTTTAATACACACTGTATTTGATACACACTGTATTTGGAAATTTTATTAACTTTTTTAAGTTGCTTACTATTTATAGTAATGATGCAATACCCGTACACTATATGAAGTTTTGATGTGATATCATAAAATATCATTAACAATTGCTTATTTCTTTAATGCTGTGTACAACAAATTGCTACAGGACACTCTGTGTACATAGGAAATGAAGGGTCATGATCTCCTATGCCTGCAACAGACATGACACCGAGTCATCACTTTATGGTGACCATGGTAATTTCAGTGGAAAAAATCCCAGAATGGTTGACAACCAAATAACATATGTAAGCAACAGTATACAACAGTACACAACTGAGCAACACATAATTTATAGCCAATGGAAGCAATTGTGGACGTAGCGGACAAGGTTTTGGTTTTAATACTCTCCAGCATGATCCTTCTGGCAGATTAAATTTGTGTACAAATAGATGTTCATGTGTGCGCACTCATGACCATGTGTGCACACTCATGACCATGTGTGCACACTCATGACCATGTGTGCACACTCATTCATGTGTGCACACTCATTCATGTGTGCACACTCGTGACCATGTGTGCACACTCGTGACCATGTGTGCACACTCATTCATGTGTGCACACTCATTCATATGTGCGCACTCATGACCATGTGTGCACACTCATTCATGTGTGCACACTCGTGACCATGTGTGCACACTCGTGACCATGTGTGCACACTCATGACCATGTGTGCACACTCATTCATGTGTGCACACTCATTCATGTGTGCTCACTCATTCATGTGTATACAAATGGATAACTGACCATATTCGTTAAACCCCACTGAAACACAAATCACCTGGTCAACGTATCTGATTGGAGATCGTTTCCACAGTTCTTTGTAGATCTCAGGGTTGGCTGTTTGAGCATGTGTAAATGTCAGCCCATTTTCACTCATCACCCTGTATAATAACACAAACTGCCACTCAGCACAAATCTAAAATGTTCCTTTGATTGATTTAGGCCATCACAAATCAGGTTCATTGATGTTCAAGTAAGTTGTATGTGAATAGTTAAAATAACATTCACAGTTGGTTTAATAAAAGTGTGCATGGTTTTGTCAAAATCATCAAAAGAATTTACTTTGATTGTCAGACCATGCACCTTGCGAAAGTATCAAAAGCTTTATGTGATAGTATGTAGTGCTGGACCACTTTTTCACAGAATTTTGACTGGACTGGTCAAAAATGATTGAGTAGTTTGCCTGATGATTTCACTGAAACTTAATAAACAATTTGTACAAGTGAGCTAGAATGTCATTATCGACACTAGATAGCTTACATCTTTGTACAAGTGAGCTAGAATGTCCCAGTCAACACTAGATAGCTTACATCTTTGTACAAGTGAACTAGAATGTCCCAGTCAACACTAGATAGCTTACATCTTTGTACAAGTGAGCTAGAATGCCCCAGTCAACACTAGATAGCTTACATCTTTGTACAAGTGAGCTAGAATGTCCCAGTCAACACTAGATAGCTTACATCTTTGTACAAGTGAGCTAGAATGTCCCAGTCAACACTAGATAGCTTACATCTTTGTACAAGTGAGCTAGAATGTCACAGTCAACACTAGATAGCTTACATCTTTGTACAAGTGAGCTAGAATGTCCCAGTCAACACTAGATAGCTTACATCTTTGTACAAGTGAGCTAGAATGTCACAGTCAACACTAGATAGCTTACATCTTTCAAGAAATGAATCTGAGACAAGCGAAACAACTGAATTGAGGAAGGAATCACCATACGTGCCAACTCTTATGGTTTACCCAAAACTCTGATGGTGTTATGGGTAGAGGAGCCATTCTTTGCTGTGTTACAGGCGTAGGAGCCATTCCTTGCTGTGTTACAGGCATAGGAGGCATTCCTTGCTGTGCTACAGGCATAGGAGGCATTCCTTGCTGTGCTATGGACATAGGAGGCATTCCTTGCTGTGCTATGGACATAGGAGGCATTCCTTGCTGTGCTATGGACATAGGAGGCATTCCTTGCTGTGCTACGGACATAGGAGCCATTACTTGCTGTGTTACAGGCATAGGAGGCATTCCTTGCTGTGCTATAGACATAGGAGGCATTCCTTGCTGTGCTATGGACATAGGAGCCATTACTTGCTGTGCTATGGACATAGGAGGCATTCCTTGCTGTGCCATAGACATAGGAGCCATTACTTGCTGTGTTACAGGCATAGGAGGCATTCCTTGCTGTACTACGGACATAGGAGCCATTACCAGCTGTGTTACAGGCACAGGAGGCATTCCTTGCTGTGCTAAGAAATAAGAAACAGCTATATATGAATACCTATCGATCTGTCATTATCATAATATTTGTTGTGTACCACCATTTCATATATTTAGGATATAAAAATTACCATCAATATTATGATTTACTATGTAAAATTTTATTAAGATCTTTACTTAAATTAAAATAAGAATGTGTGAAAAAGGCTAATGTTGTGCTCACCAGTCAGGGATGTCAGTTGTTCCAAACATAGCTGAAAGAAAATTATATTTAATTATATATATATATATATATATATATATATATATATATATATATATATATATATATATATATATATATATATATATATATATATATATATATATATACCCATATAAAGCTGTGCAAAACATTGGACTCTCAAGAACATGGTTTTGAATGCTCTTGCTGCCGTCTGAAGCTTGGGCAATTTTTTTCACTCCACGTTGCTTCAGTTCATTCAACTGTAAATAAGCATCTGGCTATAGACAGTGGTGGATATGAGAATGAATAGTCTTCGCACAGTAATTACAGCATAGCTGAATGCTTCCCATAAATTTGAGTTGGCACTGTAATGAACACGTCTGTTTGGGGGTGAAGTGCTTTGAGCATTCACAAGGACTAGAAACCACGCCATATAAGAACATACCTTTAATATCATTCATATTTGTTTCTTGAATTTTTAGTTAATCAAATGAGCTAAGCAAGGTTGAGTTATCTGCATACAGAATCGACCCAAAAGAAATTACTTGCATTTTTCATGTCATTTATATAAATAGGTGCCAATATGGATCCTTGCGGAACATCACTGGCTACAACAACTTAGATTCAGTGTTATTAATTTCCACGTGTTTTCTGTTAGTGTAGTCATTTTGAAAGAGATTATTTGCAGGTCCAGAAATGCCATAAGAAAGCAGTTTTTCGAGTAGGATTTTGTGATCAATTGTATCAAACACTTTGGACAGGTCTAGGAATATGGTAATGGGAATTTCTCCTTTATCAATATTATATGCAAGTTTGTCCACAAGTACAAGAGTGGCAAACTTGGTTGAGTGTCCTCTTCTGAAGCCGTATTGATTTTGATAGAATAGTTAAATTATATTGAAAAATTCAGAGTTGATCAAAAATTATCCTTTCAAGGACTTACCATCAATAACATAAATACCATCAATAACATAAATACCATCAATAACACAACATTTAGCATGAAGATGATCAATTACATTTGCAATGTCTAATTCGTTTATGTGATGAAATTTAAACCCAATGCCATTATTCAAAGTTAATAAGTCTCTGAATGATTTATTGCCTGGGTTCTTGATTTCATTGGCAGTCTTATGTAAGAGAATATGGAGAGTTTAAGCTGTGGTTGAGGTGCACTTACAATATTTGTCGAAGCTGTTCGATGTCATGCTCACACAAGTAAAAGTTGGTGAATGGACAACTTTGTGGAGCTCGTGAATTCAATGCCAGTTATTAGATCATATGATTGATTATTATACTAACACTGTACCACACAGATATCAGTGATAAAAATCAACCTATACTACCACCAGTACAACTAAAATAACCACCAAATCTCAACCACTACAGCCATTATAACTACAACCACAAATATTACTACAATCACTACTATTACTACCACCACTGGTATCAGAACATAATACCCCCGGAAAAAATCCCTCCTGTACAAAATACCCCTGGATAAAATCGCCATGGGCAAAATCTCCAAGCGCTTTACACTTCATCCCCTGGCAGACCTGTTTACACTTCATCCCCTGGCAGACTTGTTTACACTTCATCCCCTGGCAGACCTGTTTACACTTCATCCCCCGGCAGACCTGTTACTTTAAACTTCATGCCCTGGCAGACCTGTTCATTCCAACACCATCTCAACTTCCATAGGAAGTATTCAGCCATGAAGCAATTACTGTGCAAAGACTATTTGTTCTACCTGTTGTCTGTACCCAGGTACTCATGTATACAGCTGAGTGAACTGTGGCAAAGTGGGAGCAGGAGAATTCGAACCTGAGTTCTCTCAATTGATAGTCCAGCGTTCTAACCGCAATGCCACCATGTCCCAAAGTAGTTTTACAATATAGGCAGCCGAATTTGGCCTGCGCGATTAGAGTGAATGGGTTCTGGCCAACTTTTGGTCAATTTTGGTATGTAACTTTGTAGTAACAGTTTTCATTTCCGTCACTCGTACCTCACATGGCAACAAATGGTACAGTATAGCAAATATGAATGTTATTTTACTGTTGTTTTATTGTTGTCTATGAACAGAGGATATTGTCCAGGGAGGTATTGTCCAAGGGAGATTTTAACTTGGGGGATACTGTCCAGGGGGATATCATCCTAGGGAGATTTTCTCTTTAGGGGATATTGTCCAGGGGGATATTATCTGGGGGGATTTTGTCAGAGGGGTTATGTCCTACAATCACCACCAATACTGCTACTACAGCTGCTACTGTTGCTATTGCTACTACTGCTGTTTTTGCTGCCACAGCACTACCACCACTAACATCCACCAACACCATCACCACTAACAACCACCAACACCACCACCACTAACAACCACCAACACCACCACCACCACTAACAACCACCAACACCACCAGCACTAACAACTGTCAACACCACCACCACTAACAACCGCCAACACCACCACCACTAACAATCACCAACACCACCACCACTAACAACCGGTAATGCCACCATCACTAACAACTGCCAATGCTACCACCATATACAACCAGCAATGCCACCACCATTAACAACTGCCAATGCCACCATCACTAAAAACCGCCAATGCCACCACCACTAACAACCGCCAATGCCACCACCATTAACAACTGCCAATGCCACCACCACTAACAACTGCCAATGCCACCACCATTAATAACCTATAATGCCACCACCACTAACAACCGCCAACGCCGCCACCACTAACAACCGCCAACACCACCACCAACAACTGCCAACACCACCACCACTAACAACCGCCAACACCACTGCCACTAACAACCACTGTCACTAACAACCGTCAATGCCACCACCACTAACAACCGCCAACACCACCACCACTAACAACCGCCAATGCCACCAATACTAACAACCACCAACACCACCACCAACAACTGCCAACACCACCACCATTAACAACCACCAACACCACCACTAAAAACAGCCAACACCACCACCACTAACATCTACCAACACCATCACCACTAACAACCACCAACACCATTAACAACCACCAACACCACCACCACTAACAACTGCCAATGCCACCACCACTAACAACCGCCAACACCACAACCACTAACAACCACCAACACCACCACCACTAACAACCGCCAATGCCACCAATACTAACAACCGCAAACACCACCACCAACAACAACTGCCAACACCACCACCATTAACAACCGCCAACACCACCATCACTAACAACTGCCAACACCACCACCACTAACAACCACCAACACAACCACAACAACTAACAACTGCCAACACCATCACCACCACTAAAAACAGCCAACATCACCACCACTAACATCTACAAACACCATCACCACTAACAACCACCACCACTAACAGCCACCAACACCACCACCACCACTAACAACAACCAACACCACCACCACTAACAACTGCCAACACCACCACCACTAACAACCGCCAACACCACCACCACTAACAACCACGAACACCACCACCACTAACAACCACCAACATCACCACAACTAACAACTGCCAATGCCACTAATACTAACAACCGCCAACACCACCACCACCAACAACTGCCAACACCACTACCATTAACAACCGCCAACACCACCATCACTAACAACCACCAACACCACCACCACTAACAACCACCAACACAACCACAACAACTAACAACTGCCAACACCATCACCACCACTAAAAACAGCCAACATCACCACCACTAACATCTACAAACACCATCACCACTAACAACCACCACCACTAACAGCCACCAACACCACCACCACCACTAACAACAACCAACACCACCACCACTAACAACTGCCAATACCACCACCACTAACAACTGCCAACACCACCACCACTAACAACCACCAACACCACCACCACTAACAACTGCCAATGCCACCACCACTAACAACTGCCAATGCCACCACCACTAACAACTGCCAACACCACCACCACTAACAACCACCATCACTAACAACTGCCAACACCACCACCACTAACAATCGCCAACGCCACCACCCTAACAACTGCCAATGCCACCATCACTAACAACCGCCAATGCCACCAACACATACACCCGGCAATGCCACCACCATTAAAAACTGCCAATGCCACCACCACTAACAACTGCCAATGCCACCACCACTAATAATTTATAATGGCACCACCACTAACAACTGCCAACGCCACCACCACTAAAACCGCCAACACCACCACCACCACCAACAACTGCCAACACCACCACCATTAACAACCGCCTACACCACCCCCACCACTAACAACCGCCAACACCACCACCACTAACAATCACCAACACCACCACCACTAACAACTGCCAATGCCACCACCACTAACAACCGCCAACGCCACCACCACTAACAACCGCCAATGCCACCATCACTAACCACCAATGCCACCATCACTAACTGCCAATGCCACCACCACTAACAACCACCAACACCACTAATAAAGATCACGACCACCAATTTATTATAATAAAAGTTATTAAAGTTAAAAACACATTGACATTTGACAGTTAATGTAGTCATCAGCACTGAGTTCTCTTTCTCTCTTGCTATATGAACAAACTGCTAAGTTACTTACAACACAAGTCAATCACTGGATTTCTACAAACAGCTGCTTTGTAGAAGTTCTGAAACAGTGACACATGTTACATATGTTTCTACAAATGTGTATGTTTTACGAAAGTTGATTCTATATTACATGCATTTTGCTAAATCTACTTGATAGAGTGGTACTAACATTCTGACATTTAAAAAATTCAGGTAGGAACAAACCTTTTTATAATGAAACAAATCATCACTATTAAGTTAAACAATTATCAAAATATTAAACTAATATTAGTTGTACTAAATTACGATACACATTCTTGTATCTGTATGGTAATATTCCATTATCCTACACAATTTCTAGATATTATCACAACTGTTGTGCAATATCTCAAAAGTAGATATCATAACAAAACTGTATCACTTACTGGGAATTGGCCAATCAAATGTGCTGTAAGAAAGCCACCGTGAGATCCACCAATCACCACCATTCTGTCTTTGTCAACCATGTCCATTTCCAATACTTTCTCAACAGCATTCTGAAGGAGAAATATTTTAATTTGTAGATGTGTATTTTCAGTTCATAAATATGGAGTTGGTGAAAATGGTATGTTCTTACACATCAAAGTATTCAGTCCATAAAACCACTGCTTTACACTTCACATACAATTTCAAGACTTGTTCATTCCAACACTAATTCAACTTCTCTAGGAATATTTTCTGTAATTACTGCACAAAGATTATTCTTTCACACATATCCACAACTGCCAGGACCTCATTTACATATCCACCATTGCCAGGTACTTATCTACATATCCACCACTGCCAGGACCTCATTTACATATCCACCACTGTCAGGTACTCATCTACATATCCACCACTGCCAGGACCTCATCTACATATCCACGACTGTCAGGTACTCATCTACATATCCACCACTGTCAGGTACTCACGTACATATCCACCACTGCCAGGTACTCACCTACATATCCACCACTGTCAGGTACTCATCTACATATCCACCACTGCCAGGTACTCACCTACATATCCACCACTGTCAGGTACTCATCTACATATCCACCACTGTCAGGTACTCATCTACATATCCACCAGTGCTAGGTACTCATCTACATATCCACCACTGTCAGGTACTCATCTACATATCCACCACTGTCAGGTACTCATTTACATATCCACCACTGCCAGGTACTCATCTACATATCCACCACTGTCAGGTACTCATCTACATATCCACTACTGTCAGGTACTCATCTACATATCCACCACTGCCAAGTACTCATCTACATATCCACCACTGTCAGATACTCATCTACATATCCACCACTGCCAAGTACTCATCTACACAGCTGAGTTAACTTCTCAAGATATTCAGGAAAACTGTATTTATTTTAATGGCGAGGGCTAATTTGCATATTAGTGGGTTTTACAAAAAATTATCAAGGATGCCAGGGTAGTACCCATTGGACTATCAACTTAGAAGGTTTGAATGTAACAAATATGAAAAAACTTTGTGCAGACCCAATACATGCTTCACTGGCCAACACCAGGACTACCTCAACAAAGCATCAGGAAAGAGATTAAAAGAAGGAAATGGACCTGGATAGCCTCTAAAAAGAAAATACCAATATTACTTGACAGGCCTTGGAATGGAATCCATCAGCGAAGAAAATATTGAAAGAACAAAAAATAGTTGGAGGAGGGTCAGCTGCAGAAGAAATGAGAAAGTGTGGAACCACTTGGAAAGAAATGAAAAAATCAGCCAAAAGCAGAGTGCATTTGATAAGTGTTGTTTCGGCCCTATGCTCCAGCGGGAGGGAAGAGGGTCTAGGCTTCACTGACCTGCACATCTTTCACGTCCTGTGTTCCCACGTTTCCTAGCAACGACTCAATGCCATCTTGGCCAAACCCAGTAGAGCCTCGGTAGTTCGCTAAAAGGTGCACACATTGTAAGAGAAGACACACTCATCAAATGATGGCTAATAAGACAGGCAAGACATTGTTACCATAATAATAAACATTGCATGTACTGTAATTCTGACATTAGCGATGAGGGGGCTCAATATAACCTGGAACAGCTGGAGAATGACAAGGAACGGCAAATAGTGTTAAGTGGGTGCTCTATATGATGATGCTACTGTACATGTAGACAGATTATGGTATAACTGACGACAAGCAGAAACTGTCTCACCCTGTTGTTTTGGTGCACCGCTGAGCTTGGGTTTCCCAACGATTTTAGCGCAATAGAAGTGTTTTTATTGTATAAAGCAACCATTCACCAATTTCCATTTGTCAATTTGGCAGAGTTGTATTACAACATAATCTATCTATATGTGCCAGTAGTATCATCATATGGAGCACCCACTGAAAGCTGTTCGCTGTTCCACGGCCATTCCAGTTAACACTGAGCCCCAGCAAGTTGCATGTTGCC
The DNA here is from genome assembly GCA_033239005.1 of Lamellibrachia satsuma. Taxonomy (NCBI): domain Eukaryota; kingdom Metazoa; phylum Annelida; class Polychaeta; order Sabellida; family Siboglinidae; genus Lamellibrachia; species Lamellibrachia satsuma. The sequence continues at coordinate 11,728,875 of BSQZ01000004.1, forward strand.
ATTATCCTTAAGAAAATCTACAGATTATCTAAATGAATAAGCACTGGAACAAGAGCCAACAAGTTAAAATTAAACCTTGTTCAGCTACACTCACTCACATTTCTTGATGAGAAAAACCTACCTACAAGCACAGAATAACCACATCGACAGAGTCCAGCCAAGTACGGGATAAACTCTGTAGACAGGGATGAATGTGGCCCCCCTGCAAACAAAAACAGTTACTTTTTACACAACTTATAAATCAATACAAAATACACCAGTTTTTTTTCTCAAGATTGATGAGATGATCGGAGTAGCATAGGTTAATTTTTCTGATGGATGAAACCAACTAAATATTTCCTTAGAACTTGAGAACAATTCAAACTACAGTAATAGCTATGATATATGATCTATGTGTTGACAAACTAGTTGCAAATAATAAATATGCAATTGATCTGAACAATACTGTTAACATAACAATGCCACAAAGCAGAGTTTTTAAGAGATCATGGTAATACTACCACATTTGACCACATTATCACCCACTGGACAATTAGGTTGACACATTCTTAAATTTTGGGGTGGGCACAAATGTGAGTATGGGCGGTAACAGGGATTTGCAATACCAATCTCCTGTAGACATTAAATACAAAATAACATAAACTGCAGAATGAGTTACAAATCGGTTCAAATAAGAAGAAATTGATCAGATATCATTATTTCTTGTAATTTGAAGGCTTACAATTGGAGGAATTGATCATTACTGCATGGTCTATGACATGGACACAATTAAATGATTATCACAAAAGACGATAAACTGGGCAAAATTGTCGAGTCTTAACGGAATCCAATTTATTCTGACCAAAGCTCCACCCTGTGGCAGTAACACTACAGCAGACGATGTGAAAAATATTCAACAACTTTTTGCCCATTTTGTATAATCTTGTGGAATTTTTCATGTTCATTGTCCACATGGGACGGGAATTGGGAGATGGTCGAATATGCAGGTATGGGCGTTACTGCCCAAATTAATTGATAGGATGTCAAAATAATGATAGCATTATAAAAGAATGACAATAGATGAATCATAACACATGCAACAGTATAAAGGGCATTAATGTGTTTTTGATGGTGCTATGAATGCAAAGCATTTGATAGACTCGCTAAACCAGACATGATGCTTGGGTTATTTCATCCAAATTGCAAGCAGACAATTCACTTACCGTGGATATAGACAGCAAGTGGAGGTTTCATGTTAGGATCAAGACGTACTTCTGTTTCCAGTAAATAACACTCATAGTCTAATCCATCTGTTTTGAAAACAAAATGTGTAATAACATTACATGCATTGATGCAAGACTTTAAAGCAAATCTGTGTTTTTGTAATATTACAATACTTGTAAAGACCATATGAGCCATGACAAATCATCATCATGTGAGCATCATACTATATGTTGGAACCTAAGATGTAATGCTCGGCCATGGCTCTCAGCACCACTGCCGGTTGTAGGACGTTTGATACCCATCCTATGTTTAGATTGAGTCAGTGAATCCAAAACAGGTTACGTATTTACCCCATGTTTTGGGTCTTTTACTTCCCTCAATAACCTTTGTACACCATATCTGTTGTGTTATTCCTACCCGATTCCTTCTGTGTCGCTGGTGGACAGACAGAGAAGACACTCCATCTCACGTCTGTCATAGTAATCGACATTGGGTCCAGGTTTGTCCACTTCATGCGTGCTTCCTGTCCATTTCCTGGCAGCTGACCAGTCACCTGAAAGTCAAACAGCTCATTAAAATAGATGTACACGTAATTGCCGAATCGTACCGTAACTCATTTGGATTTTCTAAAATTTGACGGTCTTCATAGGAGACAATTCCATATGGTTTTGAGCAGTTTGAATAGGATTTTTTTGTAATTGTATTTGAATTTGTCAAATGGCATGTCAATAACAAATCATCAGTTCAAAACATGTCTGAAGAGTGATGCTCACGAATATTTTAGCTGTGTGAAATATCCATTCAATATGTCCGAGTTTGTATGGCGAGCTCCTTTTGAGCATCCAGAATAGAATGTATTTTCGTGTTGGTGGGATGGTCACATTTCGGCGACCTGGGGTGAAATGACACACCTTTGTTTTTATTCCAGCTTAAATCTAGCATATTTTTCTGCATGCAGTGTTGTATTCCAATACTGCAATAAGACAGTATGTGTGCACACCGGGTAATCAGCTTTGTTTTTTTAATATAAATGGGGTGGCTCCTATGACAGCGACAATAGTGCCTTACTAGGAGTCACTGACCCCTTATTGTTTAATCATCTAGTGTTTTTATTTTAAATATAATTTTTGTATTTGTCATCTGTGATACATATATAGGTATTATACACTGGTGCGTAACTGTGTATATATATACATATATATATATATATATATTTATGCAATCAACAACACAACACAGATATAGAGATATGAAAAGGCCAAATGAATGACGCTTATTGTGGGGATTAAGGGTAAGCCCACTTTCAAAGAAATGTAAAACAAAGAAATGTGGGCTCCACAACCCAACGCCAGGCTGACTACGCCTCATGCGAGCCTCCTGGACGTCGGGTTCAATACAGCCCACATTTCACCACAAAGCAGTAGCAGTATTCCTAGAACAAATAAAAGAAACAATGGCATTACTATTGTCGTGGAACACCCTTAAACCAAATAGCATAATGCCCTACATGCTATCACGCAGTCTATGAATACAACTACCTGCTTAAAAATACACTAGCTCTAACTGGAATAACTACAAAGGTGGGGCCAATTCGCTACACGAACAGTTCTAAAATCCAAGGTGGAAGGGAAGCGAGCTGCGTCCCAGCGTTAAAACCCGTGAACACTTCTGGGAAAGCCAAAACTCCCATGTCCACTATCGCAATCAAAAATTGGGAAAGCTTGGAGACATGAACACCCCACTTCCACCAAAGATGTACAATTGCTGCTAACAAGTAAACACACAACAGGGAGAAAGATGGGGAGGAGGGTGGGAGAAAGATGGGGAGGAGGGTGCGACAAATTTTCAAAGCGCATCCACTCCGTATGCTTTCACAAAACGAAGTGGCTAGTCCAAGTTTGAAATCTGTAGCGTCGCGCAGCTGGTGCGCGCTGATTGGTTCAAAATATGGAGGCAAGCAAAGTGGGTCACAGAGTGCGTCACCCAGCTCTGCTGGATTAGCATAATAGAATAAATTAGCAATGGACCAATCATTAATTGTATGTGGTGTTGCTCGCATAAAAACCCATATGCAACATTGGCTGTGCCAATGTTGCATACTCTCGTATGTGTGTGTATTGATTATAAGTATGTATGTATATATGTGAGGCATTCTGATGATACCAGTTGGATGCCACAGAGACTGGTTATGCAGTACGAGCCGATTAACAATCGTAGGTCAATATTGATGCTTTTGTGATTATGACAAAAACTGAATTAGAAATACTTGATATTTAGCAACATAAAAATAATTTGTTGAAAGAACACTTGCAAGTGGGTGTAAATAACATTTTATGTGAACTTATAAATTACATCTTGCGTGACTGAACAAAAACAATGGCCAAAATCGGACTTTTTGCATGCCCGTATCTAAACTCGCCAACGCCATATTTTGCATATTGTTGCAAAGTTTTGAATGTCATCTTTCCAATTATGGAGCATGTTTTGTGATAAAATACAAAACAGCCAATTTGTATCACATTGAAGCTGTTAATACTACTGCCTTTTTGGTACAACATAATCAATAACGAGTTCATAATTGGACCATACTCACTTCCACACTGATTATCGTTCGTGATCGTTTGTTTTGTTACGAGGATGATTTGCCGTATAACCATCAATTTACAGCAGAATTTTGCTGTGTTAGCACATACGGTGTTAACACAGCAAAGCTGACAGATGAATGTCATTGGCCATGGGATTCGCTATTTGGATTATTTTGATTTAAATGTAAGGTAATACCTGAATACCTTTCATAGAAATATTTTCTTGCTATATTTCAGATTTGGTGATTGGAGCCATTACATAAGTGGTCGTATCCAACATGTTTGTGCTAAAAACGTAGCTTTTTTTTAACAGGTTTTTCTCAGTTTTAAAATTTTTTTCTGTTAACATGTGACTGAATTTGTGGGAATGCTTCACATATATATATATTGCCGGTATGGGTCAGTTTTATTTGAAACAGATATTAGAACCATTAGACCAATTCTTGTTCTAATGGTGTGGGTTTAATTGTAATACTGTACTGTATAGAATAATAGATAACAGAATAATATCTACCATGACAATGATAGTGATGCCACTGAATCTCTTCCGAGAGTGTCTATGTGTGTTAAGAATACTGCTCCTGCGTTGTGTGTAAAATGTGGGCTTTAGATCCAGGGAGACTGCATTAGCTCTGTTGCAGACCTGGCCTATGCTATAGAGGCCACAACTCACAAGATGTTGCAGACCTGGCCTACGCTATAGAGTCCTCACCAGATGTTGCGGTTGGTTGGGGCTAGAACATGCCACAATCACAAGATCATTACACACATCCAGCAGCTGCCAACTTCCAATGTCAGCACCTAATACATCAAAGCAAATCTGCATATCACAAGTGCATAAACATAACTGACAAAATACTCAAGCAATGAATGAATACATGTCAAACATAAAAAACCTACACAGGGTACAATGCATTTAAAAATTTACCAAACGGTTCATTAAAGCTTCATGTTATGAAAGCTTTCTTCTGCTGTGACGTATTATGCAACTATAAAAGAAGTTGTTAATGTGAACTACATATCTATAATCAGCTGCACTGTCTAAAGATTAAACAGACAGTTGCTCGGTTTCTTACAATTTTTTTCAACTTTGTGTGAAGTTAAACTTAAAGAAAAAAGACTGATCGTTTCATTGTAAAACCATAAAAACAGTTGTCGTTAATTTCCAATACATGTCGACACTGTTTATCAGGGTCAGGCATTCATGGGATCATGGGATCGACATAACATTAACACTTGTACAATCATTTAAACAAATAATCGTCAACTTATTTTTTTTAATGTGGTTCATTCATTAGTTTAACTATATTACATGATTTTAATGTGGTTCATTCATTAGTTTAACTATATTACATGATTTTAATGTGGTTCATTCGTCAGTTTAACTATGTAACATGACTGTATGATAAAATTGTCAGACTTTGTATGTTTAACAATCAGAATGAAGACACTTACTGTTTGTGAGCCTTGTCACATTACCAGTTTCTGAGTCGATGAGAACCAGTTCCTGTTTACAAAAGAATATTTGTATGCACTGTTGCACAGCAAACATAGTGTACAACAAACAAATCATGATATCAGATACAATGAATTAAATAAACAGTGTAGTTCATTATGGTGTGCTTGGTCCATGCAATGACCACATCTATCTGTGGAGAACAGAATAGACTCTAGAATGCATAATTAGGGAGCTTACCTCTTTACTTCTCCACTGTGTTTGTATCAATATGCGGCGGTTGTCATTTGCCCAGCAGCGTCTGTGTAGACCTCTTGTGAAGATCCCCGGGAAGCCAGGGTCTGCAGCAATTAGTGACAAGGTGTTGTTTGAAAAATGGATGAAACTAGGGATGATATCAAAATATTGACGAATGACACTATGTGAAATTGACATCATTTAACCTTGCACCCTCCGCCCCTGCTCCCCTCGCTACAAGAAACTTTGATAACTTCATATTCACCAGGTGGTGCTTCAGCCATCATATTACAACAAAACTGTTGATAATCTCCCACCTCGCAAGGCGCACAACACTTTCAGGTCACAAGACCGTTTGGCCCTTCATAGTTTTAACATTATGCTTAAATGAAACAAGTCATGGTTTTGGCCTATGCACCTACAAGAGTTACTAAAACATAAGCATTAGCAACTACAAGCAAGAACATCATGCCAGTGGTTTACTAATTATCTTAACTTCATGGGCCTTGCAATACTGTTAAATAACCCTACATCACAAGTACTTGTAGTCTGGTAACATTCGCTCACCAAATAAAAATATATTAATCGATAGTCATATACCTGCTAATAGGATATGACTAAGCTGTTTGCATCTAAACTCAACTTATGCAACATATTTTGGCCTTTGTTTACTAAACATCTCTCGTTCTGACTTAGCAGCTAGCTTGATTGAGAGTTTGTGTTGCTTCGGTGTATACCCGATGGCTCTTTGATTTCCAAGAACTGCCAGGGGCTTATTGTTCATCATGGTCAACATGTCAGCCACCAGGAAAACATAGATTTGACAAAAATATCTGTGAATATCCCACTTTTAGAAAAAATTCTGAGAAAACCACTAGCGCGATATGCTGGATTTGTGGTTGCCAATGGTTAGATTTTGTTAACTCTTTTAGGTGCATTGCCCCAAAACCATGACTTGTTTCACTTTAACTACATAACAACTCTACACAATGTGGCATTCATAATGTCATAGAATTTACAATGAAGACTTTCACTGACCTGACACCCTACGAACCACACCCAACACAGGGGTGATGCCTTTGTTTGACCAATCACACTGCATTGAAAGAGAACATGTCAGTTATTGAAAAATAATTCTATAACTGGACAACACACATAAATATAAGTAAATATAGCAAGTTTTCTATGTTATTTGTTTCCAGGATGTAGCCAATTAAAAATTTCAGTTAAACATTGTGCACACATTTACAAGTTGAGTTTTGCATAACTTTCTCTCAATGCAGTATTTTTAAGCATTGTTCTGTATTTTCAAGAACTGTGCAGTATTTTCAAGCATTGTGCATTATTTTCAAGAATTGTGCTGTATTTTCAAGCATTGTGTTGTATTTTCAACCACTGTGCAGTATTTTCAATTACTGTGCTGTATTTGCAATCACTGTGCAGTATTTTCAAGCAATGCGCTGTATTTTCAAGCACTGTGCAGTATGTTTAAGCATTGTGCTGTATTTTCAACCACTGTGCAGTATTTTCAATTACTGTGCTGTATTTGCAATCACGGTGCTGTATTTTCAAGCAATGTGCTGTATTTTCACAAACAACATATTTATAAGCACCATGACATATTTGTGGGCACCAAACTGACTTTTGAGCTCCATGCTGTATTATCAAATAAACATGCTAAAACAATTAAGATGCTTTAAGGGTCTTTTATTATGTTTGACGGAGGTTTCGTGACCTTCTCAGACACTTCTTCATGACCAGACTGGCCTGTTCTCTTGTGTCATGATTTAACAAGATTTAACAAGATTGCCATCCCAAACAACATGTTCCAGATGGCAAGTGGGCAAGGAAGCCTTTGGCTTATCGAGAGTCCAACAATTTTCTCATCTATGTGTAGCCTGCCCTTATCAAATATCTGTCAATTATATTTTTAAACATATTCACACTACTAGCATTAACATGCTGGTCTTCTCAAGATAACAGTTCCAGGAAGATCATGGGAAGGCTCTGTTCATTGCTGGGTGTTAAACAGCCTTGTGTTGGAATGCTCTCATATTATTAACTGTGCTCTTATATTGGTATTCTGTTTGATGACAGTCTGGGCAGGTTATTTTGTGTATCATCCCACACCTGTATGGTGCTCTGAGATATGTCATGGTGCTCTGAGATATGTCATGATGCTCTGAAATATGGTATGATTCAATACAATACAATACAAGTGTTCTCTCATCAACACCACATAAACAAACAAAAAATTCTAATACACAGCTCAGTGACAAAACAGAGGTTTAAAGGAATTATCCAGGACAGAGAAGTGCACTTACCATCAAGAGCCTGCTGCACTGCTGGTGGGCGCCACCAACGTCATTCTGCAGCCAGACCAGCTTGGAATGGTCTGGACTGAAGACAGGGGTCCGCACTGCTTTGTCAGTCTCACCCAACGTGCCTAGTCATTGTCAAAACAACAGTACAGGGGTCAGAGTACTAGAGCTGCTACTCAGTCCACAATGTGTATTTGGTGAAAGGGAAACACTAAAAAGAATGAAAACACATACGAAAGGACTGAACACTTAAAACTCTATCCTCAATTGATTTTAGCCCATCGCAGCGTGTGTGTGAATAGTCTAAGAAATGTGCACAGTGGACGCATAAGAAAAGTGGCTGAATGTGAGTCTAACCAAATGGTGGCCTTTTCACTGAAATCTCTTTCTAGTTCCAGTAAGGGGTGATCTCAAAACATGGAACTGATGCAATCTCAGACCCCTCTCCTGATACATGACACTTTGAATCACATCGACCTGTGGAAAATGTCTTCTTCCTTCCTGCTGTAACCACCACATACCGTTCATACGCAGCAGTAACCATCACACACCGTTCATATTCAGCTGTAACCATCACATGCCGTTCATATTCAGCTGTAACCATCACACACCGTTCATATTCAGCTGTAACAATCACACACCGTTCATATTCAGCTGTAACCATCACATGCTGTTCATATTCAGCTGTAACCATCACACACTGTTCATATTCAGCTGTAACCATCACACGCCGTTCATACTCAGCTGTAACCATCACACACCATTCATATTCAGCTGTAACCATCACACGCCGTTCATATTCAGCTGTAACCATCACACGCCGTTCATATTAAGCTGTAACCATCACATGTCATTCATATTCAGTTGTAACCATCACACACCGTTCATATTCAGCTGTAACCATCACACACCGTTCATATTCAGCTGTAACCATCACACGCCGGTCATATTAAGCTGTAACCATCACATGCCATTCATATTCAGTTGTAACCATCACACACCGTTCATATTCAGCTGTAACCATCACACACCGTTCATATTAAGTTGTAACCACCACATGCCATTCATATTCAGCTGCAACCATCACACACCATTCATATTCAGCTGTAACCATCGCAAGCCATTCATATTCAGCTGTAAAATGGCATAAATGCATGTACTTGAGGTCAGCAATTTCATGAACTGTGATCAGAAAATAAAGTTCGTGTTGTACATTGACGTTTGGAGATGATTCCTTACTTTTACAGAGAAACATTTCATGGTTGGTTGCTGCGTTAGAGATATCAGTACTTACTACACTGAAGAGTCTTTAGATCCACGTAGTAGAGTGTGCTCCTGGTAAACAAACAAATGCTCTACATTATCAACTAAAACAGGCACTACAAAACACAAGCATTGCACTATAGCCACAATGCTTCAAGTTGACAAAGGCATTTAAAGGGGACAGCAGCATTACTGCTAACAACTGACCCTACAACTGATCAACACGCTGTACAATCACAAGTTGTCTTCCACACAATACAATTTTTTTTGTATTTCGTGCAAACTCAAACATTTACCACTAAATATACAATTTCTTAACTGATGCATCAAATGCACTCAACAGTGCTAACCATTGGGTATTATGCACCCTTTTTATTTCTGAATTATGTAGTTGTACAAATACATTTCAGTACACTGTGCAGTTAACAATACAAGTATAAACAGAAAAATCTGAAAACAAATTAAATAAAAGCATAACTATAAATATACACCTATATGAGGATACTAAGAAACGGAATAAACAAAATAATTAGTTCTTAAGATAGTCACGGTGGCTATTAGGGGAAGGTCGGGTATATTGGACCACTTATGAATATGGCCCGATATATCAAAGGAAACTATCAATGTTGCGCTTTCCACTATTTTATTTTAAACTCATCAGTGAGAGGCACCAATACGAATAATATGTCAACTACTCGACCCAGCATTTGGGAGAAAATCAGAAATTTTGATTATGGCATATTGGTCCAATATAGACGACCATTTGTCTGTATTGGACCACCTTTTACGTTATATTGGACTGGGTGGTGAAGTCAATGGATCTCTTCGTTGGGTGTGTTGTTTTATTTGCTGGTTGGTTTAGGAAATGGGGGCATAGGAAATAACAATCAAAATGTCAAGAGTCTCTGTGTCTGCAAGCAATTAAACATTGTATGATAATCTGAAATTCCCACAAATGTGTAATCAATGGATTCATTAATAAAATTGTTAATAGAAAGAACAAGTTTTGGCTACAAAAAGTGTAAAGAATTTTATTCAACAAAGATTTCAGTATTAGCTGTCAAGTGTCTTGTCATCCTCCATTGTTTACCCACAGATGAGGTGTTGCAACTCACAATATCTGTGGTTCAGTATACCAGAACGTGGTCCAATATAGTGGATCACACAGTGATGAACCTGTTTGTAGATATCTACAAAGCTAGTGAAACTTTGCTCTTCAAACCTTCTTCATTAATTGTTCAATTACTTATTTCACTGCCCATGTGCATTGGTTAGCTGAAGCATTACAAACTACTGTCCTACATCACTTTGTTTACAAACGCAAATGTTACATCAGAAGGTAAATATATAGTGGATGGTCCAATATACCCAACCTTCCCCTATATGCTTGTCTTGAATTGAGTTTCAATAGAAGTTTCTAAGATAAATGAACAATTACTTCACAAATTATAGTTGAGCTACTACATAATATTCCAGATTAATAAAATATTAAGGTTTCTTTTATCTGGTTATGTTACAAGATGTTTAAAACATTTTATAAATGTGAAAAAATAACCACAAATTGCCAAATTATATCATTTTGAAAAAATCCCCAAAGAAATAAATGACATACATATAAGTATGAGCGTCACTGATAACTCTGAGGAAAATTCCTAACTTATTCACATTGAATAAGTTAGGAAAAGTTTAATTACAGCCTAAACTGGCAGCGTATTTTTGACACAAACCCTTCACCAATCATAATTCATAATTTGTGTAATGCTGCCTACATGTAAGATGTGTTTATACGCCAAATTTCAGCATCACAAGTGTTGTAATTTCTATAAAACATTGAATTAGGTAACGTTTCCTGGTTGTTAGTGATAGCAGTAATGTTAACCCATTAGGCCCCAGGATTTTATTAAAACATGCTCCCCTGTTCCCAGGATTTCTGGCAAATTTCGAGCGATTTTACCTCCTTGTGTTAAAAAATCTGTAGAAAAAACTATTCAATACTGATAATTACAAGTTGTGTTTATTTTGAAGAGTAGTAATTTCTCCACATGCATGTATACACAGAAATAGGATATAGTAATAAAATTTTTACATTTGATCACAATTTGCAATGTCAAAATAGTAAATTTGTTAAAACTTTGAAAGTTGCAACTGACATTTGACAATGATCCCATGCTATAACCCTATGCAACCATTGAAGCAAATGTAGCTATATGTGTTAGCTTTGCACCACTGAAAAAAATATCACATTCTGACGGTTATTTTTCAGGTTACACCATATTTTATCATGAAAAATATAGAAATAAATTTTTTTGAACAAAACGGATGAAAATCAAGATTTTCGAAAGGGCAACACATGCACATAACGACATGTTGTTGTTGCAAAATGTATCCGCTAGGGTATGGCAAAATTTTGTAGCATTTAGTTCAGTAGTTATTCGCTAGGATTTTTTATAGAGGGTCCTGTACGCGGCCGGCGGCAGCCATTCCAGGACTGCACAGAGCAGCCTGCCACGGCCGTTGAGGGGTCTAATGGGTTAATAAGATACATGTATCATGCTTGAAATGTGACGTTTTTCACTAGCGTTTTACGTATTGTTAAAAAAACATAATGGCCATTTCTAATATTGATACGTCCCCTTAATTTTGCCACCACAAAAGCCCTTGAACCTGCATTTGCAACATGTTGAAAACATCTGAAACTATAGCTATTTTCAGAATAAAAACAGACATATCTATTCCAAATTGCATTTCCACCACAAATGTTTGGTTGTCCCTCGTTCTGACACTGACTTTTGCGCATCCCTGTTCACGATTATGCTTAATGATTTTGTTTTGTTGTGCCTCTGAGCTCAGGTTCCTGAGGATATAGGTGCCATAGAAGTTAATTATTATTACTATTATCAAGATTGGATTATGCCAGCCCAGTGTCAGGGCACATGGTCAGTTGTTTACACGTGCACAAGACCATCTGACTGGCCCGTTATCTGGTGGGGTCATGGGTGGGTTTGGTTTTGGTGTCAAAGGCCCATTATCGTTCAGCTAAATTAGCCGCTGATATCTGACAATTAATTTAGGTAAGCATTGTACTGCAATGTAGTGCAATCACAGTAACCAAACAATATATTCTACATTCATGGCGAACGAATTTACGCTGGTTCTAAGTGCATGCTGACTCGAAGCACACGCAGTCATTACTATGGAAACATTGTCAGCGTTTCCAAGAGGTTCTAGCATGTTATAAAAAATGTAACAAAATCAACTGATACATTAGCCACCCCAACTATCTTAAGCACACTGCTAAACGTTTAGCCTTAATGAAAAATGTACCTTCTGATGGGACAGGCGATAAGTCCGAGTCTATAGGGTGCATGCTCCCAGCAGACGCAGACAATGCCCAAGGAGTCCGCACACCATACCGCCTGTATGTCAACCACAATAATAGTCTCTCACTATACTGCCTGTATGTCAACCACAATAATAGTCTCTCACAATACTGCCTGTATGTCAACCACAATAATAGTCTTTCACCATACCTCCTGTGTGTCAACCACAATAATAGTCTCTCACCATACCACCTGTGTGTCAACAACAATAATCGTCTCTCACGATACCACCTGTATGTCAACCACAATAATAGCCTCTCACCATACCGGCTGTATGTCAACCACAATAATAGTCTCTCACCATACCACCTGTGTGTCAACAACAATAATCGTCTCTCACGATACCACCTGTATGTCAACCACAATAATAGCCTCTCACCATACCGACTGTATGTCAACCACAGTAATAGTCTCTCACTATACCACCTGTGTGTCAACAACAATAATCGTCTCTCACGATACCACCTGTGTGTCAACAACAATAATCGTCTCTCACGATACCACCTGTATGTCAACCACAATAATAGCCTCTCACCATACCGGCTGTATGTCAACCACAATAATAGTCTCTCACCATACCACCTGTGTGTCAACAACAATAATCGTCTCTCACGATACCACCTGTATGTCAACCACAATAATAGCCTCTCACCATACCGGCTGTATGTCAACCACAATAATAGTCTCTCACCATACCACATGTGTGTCAACAACAATAATCGTCTCTCACGATACCACCTGTATGTCAACCACAATAATAGCCTCTCACCATACCGACTGTATGTCAACCACAATAATAGTCTCTCACTATACCACCTGTGTGTCAACAACAATAATCGTCTCTCACGATACCACCTGTATGTCAACCACAATAATAGCCTCTCACCATACCGGCTGTATGTCAACCACAATAATAGTCTCTCACCATACCACCTGTGTGTCAACAACAATAATCGTCTCTCACGATACCACCTGTATGTCAACCACAATAATAGCCTCTCACCATACCGACTGTATGTCAACCACAATAATAGTCTCTCACTATACCACCTGTGTGTCAACAACAATAATCGTCTCTCACGATACCACCTGTATGTCAACCACAATAATAGCCTCTCACCATACCGGCTGTATGTCAACCACAATAATAGTCTCTCACCATACCACCTGTGTGTCAACAACAATAATAGTCTCTCACTATACCACCTGTATGTCAACCACAATAATAGCCTCTCACTATACCACCTGTATGTCAACTACTGTAAGTCTCTCACCATACCGGCTGTATGTCAACCACAATAATAATCTTTCACCATACCGGCTGTATGTCAACCATTCACCACAATAAGTTTCTCACTAGAATATCAACAACAGAAGTTAAAATACAAAAAAATTTTGTGAAACGAGATATTCCACTGATAACAAGTCTAATAATAAACTTGTAATATACCTAACATAACTAATAAATTAACATAACTAATACAACTAATATATAAATTATATAACTTATATAACAACAACGAAAATGACTAATATAAATAATAATTCATAAGGTAAATGCGGGTTCAAAGATCTATTGGGTGCCTGTGAAGTAACCCTCCAGGACTCCCCCAACCTGGGAACCCCCACACTCCAGATGGTTGCTTTTCCAATGGCTACAAACGCATTTAACTCTTAGACTTATGATACATATTTCATGTTTTCCAAAATTCTGGCTGCTGCAAGAAATTAGGTCATCTGTGCAATAACAGCCACTTTTGGACCATAAACAATACTAGATTAGCTCAATTCTTAAAGGGAATTTACAATGATTTTCATTAGTTAACTGAACAACTATCTTAATCGACACTGCACCACTGAATGTATTAGTATTGATAAAATCTTGGTTGGTTAATGATATTACCCTTACAAATTGCACTATCATCGTGATAGTTCATGTCTTCACAGGGCAATAACTCTTCACCTTTAAAGGAGAAATATGAAGTTTTTCATAAGATTTACTATTTCTCAGTCAAATTCACCTTTTTATTATACCATTTTGATATTAAATAAACTACAAAAATAAGATTAAAACATGAAGTATAACATTATTGATTTAGATGTACTATAAAATTGAAAATTAAGAAAATAGCATAGGGTACTTTAATTACATGAAACCTCCAACTAGCTCTGTATCAATTAAATGAATTAATCAATGAAAATTGTTGTACATTTTAAGAAATAAAAGTCATTCAAGAAATAAAGGTCATTCAAACTCTACCTGCCCTGGGGACACTTCATCAGGCATGTTGTTGAGGATGCTAACAACGCCTTTCTCCACATCGAGGATGCACAGGACTGGATGAACCTTTGTTGTAAGCAGTTCACCCCAGCCCTCTCTGTACACGAACTCATCTCCCTAATGGCAGACAACCCTCTCTGTACATGAAATCATCTCATTAAGGACAGACAACCCTCTCCGCACACAAACTCATCTCTCTAATGGCAGGCAACCATCTCTGTACACGAAATCATCTCACTAAGGACATACAACCACATCTGTACACAAACTCATCTCCCTAATGGCAGACAACCCTCTCTGTACATGAACTCATCTCCCTAATGGCATAGAACCCTCTCTGTACACAAAGTCATCTCCCTAATGGTAGACAACCCTCTCTGTACACAAACTCATCTCCCTAATGGCAGTCTAGCAGACAACCCTCTCTGTACACAAACTCATCTCCCTAATGGCAGACAACCCTCTCTGTACATGAACTCATCTCCCTAATGGCATAGAACCCTCTCTGTACACAAAGTCATCTCCCTAATGGTAGACAACACTATCTGTATACCATTTCATCTCCCTAATGGCAGTCTGGCAGACAACCCTCTCTGTACACAAACTCATCTCCCTAATGGCAGACAACCCTCTCTGTACATGAACTCATCTCCCTAATGGCATAGAACCCTCTCTGTACACAAAGTCATCTCCCTAATGGTAGACAACCCTCTCTGTACACAAACTCATCTCCCTAATGGCAGTCTGGCAGACAAACGTCTCTGTACACAAACTCATCTCCCTAATAGCAGACAACCCTCTCTGTACACAAACTCATCTCCCTAATGACAGACACAGTAGGCAATTACTAAAGGGAAAAAAGTCATGGTTTTAGGTCTGTGCACGCACCTATAATAGTTAGTAAAACATAACCATTTGCAACTACAATCAAGAATATCATACCAGTGATTTATAGGAAAACCTTGTTGAAACCACTGTATCACAGTAGCGTCAATACTCTTAGATAACCCTTCGTCATGGGTGTGGAAGTTTGGCAAAATTCGCTCACCAAATGAAAACATATTTGTAAACACGTAACCCTATATATGCCAATAGGACATAGCCATTCTGCTTGTGTCCAAACTCAACTGATGATATTTTGGCCTTTTTTTATTAAACTAGACCCCTGTCTGACATGTTTGATTGAGTGAGCCCTCAGTTCACCCGACAAATGACCGGAATCTCCCAATTTACAAAAAATGCAAAACATTACAAAAATTGCACCACATTTCTAGAAAAAAACCCATAAAAAATGGCACAAAGAAGATGTCACATTACCAGGCTAAGATCCATTTCTCGAGACAGAAGATTTATATCTTAGTTTGAACCATTTAAACTGTACAACATTTAAATCAAACAACTAGCAGGACCACTAACATTGAGCTAGATTTTTGGATTATAACGAAAATATACAGCTGACTGAAGTCTACTGTTTATTATCCAGGGGTGAAACTAAAAGTAGTTGGACCTACCCTGGTAACTTCCTTGCCTTCATCAGCATCACCCGCTGCCTTCTTGTCAAAGTACGACTTGGTATCAGGCTCCTTCTTTTCGGCAACATACAGAAGATGTTTCTCCGAGGGAGACCACTCAAGGCACCCAAATATTCCTATAAGGTCAAAGTGTTTTGGGCAAGTGTTTGATCTCTAATCACGGGGAAGTTTTATGTTGTAATCGCTTAAGAGAGAATTCTAAATCAAATTCTTAGACCCAGTTAGAGAAGAAAATAACTTTTTTTATAAATTAATATTTATAACAAATCTGTTGCTTCCCAGAGAAGTCAAATTGGCATTGGAATGAACAGGTCTGCCAGGGGTGAAGTGTATTTAAAGCACTTTGAACAGTCCCAATGACTGAATACTGTGCTATATAAGAACGTACCTTTGGCCGAATTGGTAATTACTCACTAGTGCCAAACAGAAATGAACATAGAAAACAGGAAAGTGTCTCCTTCTGTAATGACAGTTGGGAATATGACCAAATGTGGACAAATGTTGGATTTGGTTAGAATGTTTTTTGTTTGTGAAATGGTGCATAGCAACAACAGATAGTTGTTGTCAAAGCAGTAAAGATTCAATATGCCAATTTTTTTGGTAATGATCATTTATAATGACAGCTCTAGTGATGTTAGACAAGCTTTTATTGCATTATACCAGTGAACACAACCTGTCTAAATGCACAGTAGAGGCAGCCACTGGCTTTCCAACTCACCATCATCTTCATATATGCTGCCATGTTGTCGCTCCAATGTTTTCACATCAATGCTGCTCACTTTTTCGCTAGCACTCCAGATCTATGCAAATAAACATAAATTCTCAACTGACTACATATAAATCTACGTTAGATATTGCTCATAATGCCTGACTAAAAATTCAAAATATAAATTAAAATTGATAGACACGTTATGTTTTTACCAAATATGAATGTAATTATGTGGTAGTTTTTGATTGGTGGAGGACTTTAGGACATATAATACGTCAAATTAGGTATTGCCTCCATTTATAATGTTTGACGCATGGTTTCCCAAAAAAAGTAAAAAATATTAAAATTATGGACAAATTTCTACTAAAACATTGCATACCCAAACCACTGTTTGCTGAGCCTGTGAGGGATACCTCATGTGTTGTGTATTAAATATCTCAACATTTTTTCTTAGACTGGTTGAAATACTAACCTCAATAAACTGTTTTTCTTCACCTTTTTTGTTTTTTATTTTGCGTATCACTGCACGCTGTTTCCCAGAATGAGAGTCTCGGCCCCACTGTCTGAAACATCAGTTTAACAAAGTTAACAACACTTACAAAATACTGCATGGCAACATAAACATTATTTTGTCAAAACATCAATCTAATAACACAGATATCAGACATTTAAAATTAACTTCATGCCTTGTCGTTATGGAGAAAAAACTCTGGAAATATGAATAGAACTGATATACCAGTAACACAGCTTATAGGGAGGCACCTGTCTCAAATCTCACTGCAAGAGCTTTTCAAAATGTCCATAAGGTAGCACCAGGCCCAGTCAAAAATAATTTTATAGTTTGTCTGATGATTTCAACAAAACAACAAATTTGCCTAAACAAGTCATAGTTAATACTAGATAGATTCACTTTTTCAAAATAAGTCTGAAACAAGATGGGCAAAAAAAAATGAAATTGAGGAGGGAACTTTAATTAGTAATTACAACACCGAATGATCACTTTATTTTTTACAGCTTTCGTCTTACTCGTTGATTTCATGAGGTGGTGTTGCTACAACAACATCATCAGCTTGCACGATATGACTCCTGACAAACTTGACCTTCTCCGACCTCTCAAGGTCCCTCTGTGACCACTGCGATTGCACCACAAGATGACCAGGGCTGTTGCCATTGATAACGCATGCATGGTCAATTGATGGGAATTTGACAATGTTCCTGTAAATGTCAATGGCTTCTTCTATCTGAAAAAGTCAAGAATTATATTGATGGGGTATTGCAATTTTTTATATTAATTTTGATTAGTATTTCAATTTAATTGTTTATATAATTTTAAATATGTTGTTACTTCCCTCCTGGCTGCCCAAATATCAGCCATTGTAATAGAAATATTATGTGACCTGTGGGATAGAATACAATGTGTGTGGTGTGGTGTGGTGTGGTGTGGTGTGTGTGTGTGTGTGTGTGTGTGTGTGTGTGTGTGTGTGTGTGTGTGTGTGTGTGTGTGTGTGTGTGTGTGTGTGTGTGTGTGTGTGTGTGTGTGTGTGTGTTTTTAATTAACAATACCAAAATATTTACAAAGGCTATAAAGAAGGTGCATGGAAGATGTTCATGTTATTAAATATTGGTAAATACAGAGCTCACAGCTATTTGCATCAGATTCTACAACCAGGCCCTATACCAGCAACACTGTGAACCATCACTTCATGACATTACACTGCATTGAAACTTAGTGGAGGGTACATTTGAAGAAAAAAGCAACATAACAGTCTATCAACTGTATATCGAATAACATGAATAGTTTTTTAACTTGACATTTGTAACTAACTCAACTGATATCAATTATGATTACCTGGCATAACAAATTAGGATTACAATTATATAATCAATTTATTACAACTGATTGCGAAAACATATTACTCCATTTATTTGAGTATATAAAAATACTAGTATTACGCGGAATAGTAGCTACCCAGAATAACCTGTGGAGTTTCTGGTGCATAATATAACACTACCATAAAGGTGAAATCGTGAGAAATTTTCGATGGAAGTACATGTAATGCACACTAATCTTTTGCTGTGCGATGAAAAAAATGCGTATTTATGCCAACGCATGGTTGATCATGTTTAAAGGTATTGAAACATCAGATCACCTGATTTTTAAGTTCCAATGCTAGCATTGCAAATTCTGTTTAACATCAGTAAGCATTACTGTTGGTACACTGTATTCCTTGCTGTAAGTTTGAGTAATTCTTTCCTATTCTCTAATATGAAGTACAAGTTGTACATCCGTCAACAATCAATCCCATGA
Source organism: Lamellibrachia satsuma (assembly GCA_033239005.1). Taxonomy (NCBI): domain Eukaryota; kingdom Metazoa; phylum Annelida; class Polychaeta; order Sabellida; family Siboglinidae; genus Lamellibrachia; species Lamellibrachia satsuma. The sequence goes on from BSQZ01000004.1 coordinate 11,748,150, forward strand.
TGCATTGTGTTTATACACGCCCGCCGTCTAGCAATAACAAACATGACACTCCAGGTAATGACTATTTACAACTTACAAATACAACACAAGTTTCATTGACATAGTACTTAAAAGAAACTATCTACGGTGTTGTTCCCAATAGACGCGCACTACCTAATAGACACACATACTCCTTTCAGAAGTGATGACATGCTAAACCACTAAACACAAATGACAGCAGTGCTGCTGCGGCTGGCGTCACCTAGTGGACTCTTTAGAAATAATTCAGTGTGTTTTTAACCACAACGTGGCACCACATTTTTATCACTACTGGCGGCTTTCACCAGATGTCTGTGGAAATACTAGGACTAGCTTTTATTTATTTTATCGCTCACTCATCGTCAGCAAAGCATGCAAGTTTTAATTGTCTATTTAATGATGCTCAAAGAATCGAGTGGTGGCCGGCCGATGTTGTTTGTCTGGAATTAAAAAAGTGAACAAATGTGCTTCTGCAGTGTCTGCCTCATGCAATTTTATAATGCGTCGATCGAGTGCCATTTGCTTTGATAGATGCGCCGAAACTGCATCTTTGCTAAGTGCAAAACAAAAATTCAACACCTCATTGTAGGCTTACATTAAGTTTATTTAGTACCATCAAAACAATTCGAAGCACATGTAGATTGGACAAAATCCATCATGCAAAAAGCGCTAGTTATGAAATAGATAGGTGATCAATGACACGGTTAGGCAGAATCATCCGCCACACTCTTGAGCTTTGGGGCAGAATTCCACGCTGTGATTATCGTAAGCACCGATTTGGGCTTTCTATAGCCAAATGGTTTTAAAACCGATACACACTAACTGTTTCACATGTGTATTCCGTGACATACAACCGACACTTGGGGGTCAAGAAACTGAAGAAATGTGCTCCAAATAATTACGTATGAGTATATTTATTGGTCACACAGATTTCATAAATAGCTGCCATACTGTGCAAGTGATGTTGCCTTTGGGTCACGAGGTCAAAAGCGATTTCGTGTAGAATGACGCCAGAGTGGGCCAGTAGCACAGACATAAATAAAACACCCGTTAGTAGTTTACAGGGGGATGATTAATGATGTAATTCTATGGCCAGCAGATGGCAATTCTTAGCGTGACCTTATATCGATCTATGAGAATCCCGTTTGGTAATCTCGCTCACAACAACATCCGGTTATATAAAAAATTTTACAACCACATTCGTTCTGACAAAAAGGTAATAATTTCTGGCCTAATTTGATAAATGAAAAGAAAATTATGATTGTGCACAGAAACATACTCACATGCTAATTGTAATAATAAAATATAATTATTATAGAGCATTATCCACCAAATAATGGTTGGTGGATCCAAACTGAAGTAATTAATGTCTAAAAGACGTTTAAAAAATATTAAAAATATTATTTCTTGTGTTTGTATATATATATATATATATATATATATATATATATTGGCATACCAATTCGTTTGTATATATTTTTATGTTTAAAACGTATTCCTCAACTGATTTAGCCAATCACAAATCTGGTTCAATGGTGTAAAAATATGTAGTGTGAAAAGTTTATGTAATATAGTCGATTTAATAAAAAAATGCCTATTTTTGTTCAAATCATCGAAAGAATTGACTTTAGTCGTTAGATCTGGTAAGGGTCAATATAGTGGATATCCAAAATGGTAAACACTGTGTGGGTTAATGCTGATCAAGCATTAACTAATTTAATAGTTTGTCTGATGATTTCACAAAAACTACATATAAAAGTTGCACAAATGAGCCAGCATGTTGCAGTGGATACTAGGTAGGTTTGGTTTTTCGGAAAATTAATTTGAAATGAGACTAGCAAAAAATCAAATTGATTAAGCACCTTTAATAAAAACAATTTAATTCTTAACACATCTGTATGTTTTTCAAGATTAGTTAGAATTAATTATACTGGTTGGAATAGTTTTCGAGCTACTTAATAGGATATGCCATTTTAAAAAATCTGAAGAAACTTTTTGTGCAAGAAATCGATATACCAAATCACTAACATCTACTTTATCTAAACAGTTGTTTTGAGTGAAAAACTTACGAATATTGAATGTCCGAAACCGGAGGAATTCAACCTACACCTGTATATGTATGACAGGCTGTACTGACAATAAATACATCAACGTCACTCGGCCATTTGTTGTGTATCATAACGATTACTGCAACTAGCTGCGTACATTTTAACTTGCAATTATTATTGTCTGTGCAAATTAAAATTATTGAATGACCACAAAGACATATTTGTTTCTGTAGGCAGGAAGAACTCTTTTTTCTGTGGTTGATTCTGAATAAGAACAAATTCATATGTTTTATAAACACACAATATGTGATAGTTATATTGTTATTTTTTCATTTTAAAAACATTGTCCCAATTATTTTAACTTTTTAAGACAAATCAGGCTTGCTATAACTCTTCCACATGCTTTATAAAACGCATACACATATACTTGTATTGAATATATAACATTAATGTAGTAAAATTTTTCTTGTATATTAATTTTCTTGTATATTAATATTTTAATTAATCCAACGTTTATGACAACACTGGCTTGCCATACATCTTCCATAAAAGGGCAATCACTAGTCATGTGGCCAGGAACAAGACTGGGTATGAATATCAGAAAAGTGTTCCGTGTTATATTTTATTTCAAAATGTATTTTTACAAACTTTATTCTCCATGTTTTAAATTACAATTCCCACTTTCTTTGACTAGACGAGCGTCGGTGGCTCTAACGTTCATAATATAGCCTGTGATGTCTCGAGATTTCAATGCCACAATGGGTTGAAAACAGGAGTGGCTCGAAAACTGCACCGGTAACTATAATTAGAATATTAGTTGGCACCAGTTGAATACACGGTCGATTAGGCCCATGCGAGCGAGAACGCTTCACGGTTCACCGGTTGCAAAAACGGTTGGTTCGGGCCATGAGCCGAACCCGTTATGGGACGAAACCTCCAACACCCGTACAGCCACAGCACTGCCACCACTGACCTATATAATATTTGGACTGGCTGCCCTGCCTAAGTAGTGAAGCGGCTGGATGTCATTAGACTACTCCCAAGGACCCTCATTACCCTGCTGCCTAAGCGCAGCTGCTGTGGACAACTAGAATTTAGCGTTGTGTAAATGTACATATTGCTGTCATCCTTCACCTATTTTTTTACTGTCACTTTGTTCTAAATCACAGAAACAATGCAGTATTTGCAGATAACAACACTAACTAGTCTGCAATATTTGCACTGTTATTAATATATAAAAACACATTATATGGAAACAGACTACACTAAAATGATTACTGATGCTTGAAGAGTATCAGTTTGGACAACTGCTTGCGAACTTTGTCACCAACGGCTTCCTCGTTTATTCTGCTGCCAAGATGATGGAGCCATATTAATGTGAAGCATGCTGAGACGACTTTCACAAGGGCATGAACATGATTGTCATCAGCTGCTGTATCGAACATGTGGCTCGAAAGTGACATGAATACTGTGGTGGTGGAGATATTAGCGAGGACAGCTGATGAAATAATATGTTCCAGACATTTACCACGAGGAAGCTTTCCACATGTTGCCTTTAACATAAACAGAACACATTTCTCTGTTTCCTGGCAGACTAACACTACACTTTCGGACGGCTTCACCAGTCCCCCTCAGTTTTTCTGTCCCAGGAAGGGATGTAGGGTCTCGTCTGCTCCCGCCTCTAGGGCCTCAACACACACTGGGCATGTTATCCGTTTTTTCACCATTCGGACAACATAACCGGCAATGTAATGAAGTACAGCTGTAGTTACAATGTTGGGTACATCTGCATAATCATGATCTTCTTGAATGGGATGTCGCTCAAGTAGATCATACTTTTTCATGATGTGGATGTCAGTGACTGATGATGTGTCTGGCATGATACTTAATATGTGTGTGCTGTCTTGGATGATGCAGTTTCCAGTCGTTTTGATGCTGTGTCGCATGAGCAGACGTTTATAGGCTGCTTTGAACTGTAGCACAGTAGGGTTATTGTTGTAGCCACCTCGAGCAAGAACTGAAGAAAAGAAAAGTTCAAGGTGGTCCTGACTGAACTTGTAGTCAAATATTGCATTGGAGGGTCATCACATGCTACAAGTGTGTCGAAGATGGCCTTCACGCTGTGAAGGCACACACAAAATCCAACAAATCCAGTCCTCCGTTTTTCCTCTGTACCTTGTCTTCCGTCTGTGCCTTTCAGCTGTCTGATGTACTTGTCTGCAGTGTCTAGTGCTTTCTGCCAGCGATCTCGATTGGTTTTGCGCATTGGTGCTTTAAAGCCAGTGCCGAATGGGTTACGTGAATTCAACACGTCGAAAAGCTCATCGAAAATCCGCAGGAACTTCACTGTTGCGGCGCTGTCAGAAAACTGCGGCAGTGCAAGGACAGTATCACTGTACTCCAGAGCATCTGCTACACTGGCACTTAAAGCCTGTGCCGCAAGGTTTACCTTCATCTTCTGCTTGCCCCATTGTATGTGAGATTTCTTTAAGCGATTCCCCGAAGACCTTCTTCTTCTTGCAGCGTATTGAGGCTTTTAATAAATCCCCAAGAAATACGTCCACCTTCAGCATCGAACAAGACGCCACGGTCGGCCAGAGTATTTCTGACAAGCTTAAGGCATGTGGCATGCATCAAGTAGAATGTTGACACGAATGGACGTGTCAGACGGATGTGGGAATGAAGTTTGGAAAGTTGGTGTGTTGAGAGAAAGGTCGGCTCCAAGGTCCTTGAGCATGCTGAAATGGCATGATGACATTATATTATATAGCCATTTATAGGTCAGTGACTGCCACAGGCACAGCCACGGCACAGGGCCTGTGGCTGTGCTACGCCCGCGTCCGCGAGCACCGTGCCCGCGTCCAGGGACTAGAGCAGATAAATTTTACCTACCTGTAAAACCATGTTTCTCCTAATTTGCTTAAGTACTGTAAATTAATATATTTACGACACTTAAAAACAAAGCAAGTTAGTTGAGACCTAGGCTATGGCTATGCAAATAAATCAGCGTCAGTTATATGTCGTAAAATGGTCGTAGTCATTCACGACATTATTTTTAAGTCTTGTAATTTTATACAAAGAAATATTGTTGATTAAAATGGGAGCATTACATTGGTACTTTGGTCATATTTGGATAAGCGGCATGCATTTTCAATTAGCTAAATACGAATCTTTGTACCACGATAATGTTATTATAGGTCATTAAGGACGCACAATTTCAGGCATACCATAATCATCATCATGTCCGTGAAGTCATTTAGTCGTTGTGCTTGCGTTTTACATCGATTATCGGGGAATGGTATGCCAATACGACCGTACTCGTCTATAGTATATATTTGTACACACATTGTGCCGTGTGTTGTTTAACGTAATTGTGCAAATTATGTGTTAATTAACATAGGACAATGTGAATGGGCGATAATATGTTTATTGTCGGAGAGTAAATGTTGGATTTTTGATCTCCGAATAAATTAGCATTAAGTGCAAGTTTTTCTTTAGTGTCACGTTATATGGTCTCAAACACAGTATGTCAAAGGCTGGCCGTATGTGACATACGATTGACAACATTGCGTATTATTGATATTGGCTTTATTGCCATATTGTTGGTTAGTTTTACACAGCCACAGGCACAGGCTCACATTAATTAATGGTACGTATATCAAGTTTCGCTAGATGGCGTCACTATTTTTAGTCGACAAAATAGTGTCGTTTCTCCTGTCCCGTATTTGGCATGTAAGCATGTCTGTCGCATCACATGGTCGCGGAAAAAGCCAAAATACTTAGTATGTTAATGAAGTGGCCAAGCTTGTTTACCTTCAATATCGACCATTGAATGTCTTCTTTACATTATGGGCACAAGTTTTTTATTCCGGCACTTCTACGAAGGTACGTAAGTTTTTGTTTGCGGATACTTGTTAAAAAGTAGATATAATCAAAAGAAGAATTTTATACGAATAAAAAAGAACAGTACAATAATTACTTAGCTTTAAAATGATGTGCATATTATTGTAGTGCGCAGCTGCCATTTTTTTGGAGAAAAATGTGGGCAACATGACCTGGTGCGCGCTAATTTGTTATGTTTTGGCATTTGAAAGCTACAAATATTTTAAAGACCCTTCGATGCATTGTAATCTGTTGACATCCGTATTTCTGCAATGAAATAATTGCATGTTTTGTTGATAAAGGTTATCATAAATGTATTATTTTTGTCTATGCATCAATATTTTTATGTTAAAAATGATGAAAAGTAAATTTTTGCAAGATGATTTGACAGCGTCATAGTGTCTTTTGCAATACGCGAATGTGAAATCTTTCCAAAGAATCCAAGCAATCCACATTTAAAAAATTAATTGATGGCACATTTTGTTTATAACATTTGTTATATATGTATTTTTGTAGTTTGTGCAGCAGTATTTACTACTTGTTATGTCAGAAATTATGTTTTATTGTTTTTTTTGCGTTTTACTTCATACCTTTTTTCTCATTATTTGTAAATTGTAATACCTGGTGTGAATTTTGTAGTGTTTCTGAGGTATGCATTGATAATGAATACTTTATTATGAATACAAAATAATTGTTGTGTATTTGTATATACTTATGTTCGGTCGCCTTCTACTGCTCACTATTAAAAGCCAAGTAATCATTTTTAAAGGTGCAGATACATTTCATTTTAATAGTTGATTATGCATATTTTATACTTATATATCTTCCAATATTTTTGTTTCGTTAATTTTAATTTGCAGTGCTCATTTATGCCAACTTGAATATTTTCTTAATTATCGTTATTTTATTTTACACATTATTATTTGACATCTTAGATTTTAGAAGATCCAGTTTGTGTTTGTGTAAGATTTACTGTTTTACAATGTACTTTGATATTTATAAATTTTATCATCTGATATAATTATTAATTTAATTATTCAAATGTATTTTGTGTTATAGATTCATCGTCCATCGATGAGCGACATCAAAGTGATCAATTCTGGTCTTGACAAATGTGCTGGCATCTGTGATAACCATGCACTCTTATACATGGAAATTATTGCCATACACTCATCTAACATAATAAACAAAATCATGAGCTTGATGCTGAGACAGTGTGCTTGTGGAACATTTACATTGCATTTGCCTGCAAGAAATAAAAAAATTATGAATGTTGATAGGCATTGACATTGTTTGAGGAAAAGAATGTACATATCAAAATAAATAGTTGCTTTTGAATAACATGCTATAACCTTTTGATAATACATGGTGAAATATTCACAATTGTAGTATCATCTAAACACATACAATTTTGACGCCCCAAGCCCCGTATGGGTGGACCAACTTATTACCATGCTATTACTCCCTGTAAATAGGTCAAGTGTGAAATGCAGGTAAACTAATTAGGTACTGTAAACATTACAAGGTCACATAGTATTTAATTTGATAAATGTACGTTTTCAATCCATTAAAAGTTAAATAGGCCCATTACCTAGTGAATAACAGATACATTATCCCATTAATCCATGTAAATAGGTGAAATGTTGGTCAATTACTTAGGTCATCAAACATGGATTTACCAAGTCACATGACATTGAAATTGATACATTGACAATTTCCATCCCCTAAGGTTTAATAAGCCCATTTACTAATTAATTACAACCGAATAATGCCATAAATAGTTCAAGGGTTAAATGTAGGTCAACTAATTAGGTTATGTCAAGGTCATATATCATTAACGTTTGTTTCTGGGTCACATACCTTTTATTTCATATCAATATGTTCAATACATTAAAAACTATTGCTATTTTCATATCAATAAAATATAGTCCTCAGCATTCCAGGTCACAAGAAATGGAACCAAATTGAAATTACAATAATGCTAATTTTCAGAGATCAAAAAGTGGAATAACTTCGGAAATAATGAAGATATCAACAAAATTCCAAAAGTGTTATAAACTTCAGAGGATATATATACCTATTAATGGGCCTGCATATTAGCCCGAACCAGATGGAATGGCGAATAGCATGGATTGCATGATATACATAATGATGTCACTGGAATGTGTAGATAGATGTCATAATGCAACTATCCACCAAGTGGGAAATAACTACAAGTAGATTAAGGTATGTTTTGGGCTCCCAGAACGAGGCCCATCAGCAGTACCAGTCAGATGGTCAGCAGACTCGGTTTGGAATCCCTGCAACACAGAAGGACAACTGCCAGGATAGTCATGATGTAGTTTGTACCATGTCAGACACCATCTGATAGACATCCAAGTGGCCAAGGTATCACATCCTGCTACACTCATCAAGGTCGCAACGTGCTATCTCGTCACTCTGGCCACTTAAGCACAACTTTGACCTTTTTATTCTTAGCACATCATTAAGTATTATTATGTCTGTGACTGTACATCATTAAGTATTATTATGTCTGTGACTGTATTAGAATTTATTATATCTATTTATTATAAGTAACTATTACACTTCTGTTCACCCTTTTTCCAATACATTATTGGTCAAGAAAACTGTCATTCCATGTATTGAATATAGTGTTATGTTACTTTAGTCTGTAATGCAAAATGTTTTGTAGGAAATTAAATATTGATTAAAACATTGATATATTGCATGGCAATTTTTTTTTATTCTTCAATGTTAGACAGTGAACTATTAACAATAGGCCCTTTGTTGTTGAGCCTAAAATGCATTTTTATGAGTGCATTTAAAAAAATTATTATGGAATAATTATTTATGCTAGATTATGCACTTGATACACAATTTTGTATTGGGCTTCTCTCATATTGAGTACTTATGCATAGTTTATAAAAATTAAGGAAATCTACATTTACATTGTCTAACTTGTGAGTCCAGCCTCACTGCACTCTCTTTGTCAGACTTTGAAAAAGTGCTTACAGTGCTCTGTAATCACTGTTTACTATCTATTGTATTAGTTGTTTTTGAAGTTGATGGCATCATTTGGTTTTGCATACATTAATGCAGTTGGAGGATTAAACGCCAATTTTGATCATTTCTGGCAAAATACAAACAAACGGTTCGGCCTTATTATACGTTTTTGATGGGTCGTATGCACTGAACATATTTATTCTAGTATCAAGAACATTATATTAACAAATAAAAAATAAACGAGGATCAGACCAACTCGTTTTAAATATATAAATGTCTTTATGAACCTATGTTATGATTTATGTTACGCCGTTTGGAAAACCTTGCACAATTGCAAATAACTTGGATTATGTGCACAGGCACAGCTAACTAACTAATCAGTACATACAAATTTTATTGTCACATACTGATACCAACAGCAACTTTGGAACAGAAAACGTTGCGAGCAGACCTAGGTTCAACTACATTTTCATGAGTACGAGTACATTGGTGATGGCTGAGTACGAGTACATTGGTGATGGCTGAGTACGAGTACATTGGTGATGGCTGAGTACGAGTACATTGGTGATGGCTGAGTATGAGTACATTGGTGATGGCTGAGTATGAGTACATTACTAAAAATGTAATCTGAGTACAAGTACATTTACACGAGTACAAGTACATATTGTATGATATAGTAAATTATTAGTAATAGCATATTTTAAAAATAATTTGATCACCTCCGTGGCATAGATGACATACAAATGGCTCATGAACACAATCATGATCCAAACCCATTAGAAGATGCTGTCATCAGAGCTAGAGCTGATCTGAAGCAGCTTTCCAGCAACTCCCGGGAGGCACCTGGAGGGATGGTAGCCACCAGGCTTGCTGATCTGCCTGCAGACGCCAGACCATTGCTCGGGAAACAAGAGGCTGTGAAGAAGATGATTCACAGGGTTCGTGCAGGCCAACACCCCATAGTGCCAGAGTCTGCAGGATCTTGTTGTGGATGGCGAATGGGCTGAGACAGCTGGGTCCAATCATGAGTGCTTGATCTACAACAACAGCCAGGATGCTGATGCTCAGATCCTCGTGTTTGGTTCTCCTACCGGAGTGAGGCAGCTTGCTTCAGGGAGTACTTGGTTTATGGATGGCAATTTTGTCATGGCCCCAGCTGGATTTCTTTGGCTGTATGTCATCCGTGTTTCCTTGGATCAACCACAGTAGGAACAATATATGCACTGCTACAGTACAAGTCACAAGACACATATGAGGAACAGCTCCATGTCATTTTGGACGGTTGTGCCATGCTTGGACTGTATCCCACAACTGTGTTAATTGACTTTGAGCAATATGTCATCTGTGCATTGCAGGCTGTCCTGGGGGTCAGAGGGTGCTTTTACCATCTCACACACAAGCCACCTGTAGAAAGATTCAAGAGTTATGACTAGTGCCCTGGTACAGAGACAGTGAAGAGTTCAAACTCTTCTGTGGTCAGCTGGACCCCTTGGCACTCCTCCCACTTGATGATATCACAGCTGGAATGATAGAGAGATTACACCCCCTGATGACATCATGTGAATGATGTACCTCAGAGCAGGGGTGGGTTCAATTACACATAATTATATCAATTACAATTACAATTACATTTCAATTTTTAGTTCAATTACAATTACAATTACACTCATAATTTTTCAATTCAATTACAATTACAATTACACTGTTTCAATTTCAATTACAATTACAATTACATTATGCGGAACCAAATATATTCAGCATTTGTTAATTATATAGTTTTGCACTTTTGCTGAATTTCAATATTTTGTACACAATTGATAAACAAATATAACGGTAATGATTGTAAATTGTTGAAGAATTGTGGCTTGAATTTTGAATTGTACTAAATAAAAAGACAGCCGTTTAAACATATTTTTATTATATAAATATATATTTTAAATCTGGTATATAGACATTAATAAATGTTATATATATATATATATATATATATATATATATATATATATATATATATATATATATATTTATATATATATATATATATGTTGATGTATTTATAAACTCTTTCAAATCAATGTAGGTACTTGTCTTAACAGAGGGTACATGATTTTTGCTTATATAAAGACAACAGACAATGTCCACAAGTCTTCACCTCCTGTAGTTGCATAATCTGTCTTGGAAAGGAAAGCATGCTGTGTGTCCGTCTGACTGTCTGTGGCTGTAGCAGTGCTAATTATTGTTTGCTGAGAGGGTGGATTAGCACCTGTCCATGGCCCTGTGTACTCTAAGGGTCTCTAACCAGACTGCAAACTGGTACAGTATTAAACAAGGGTAGCCCAGACTGTCTCACTTGAGTCAACATACTGAATTGAGAACAACTAGCACAAGCTCTAAGTGGACTTTAACTCAGGGCTTCTGACTTGAAAAGATACTTCATCTGGAAGATAACTTTGTGTAGCTTCACTGCATTCAAAAAGGGAATAGCTCAGACATACACAATGTCATAAAATATTTGACTGTCAGGCTATCTGGTGTCAATACAGCTACACAAGTGCACACTTTGTGCTTTTGTATTAAAAGACATACAAAACTCTGTTGATCTCAGTGCTTGTAAACAATTATTTGTGCTAAATTCATATAAATTACCGATTACAAAAATCAGAAGTAAAAAAAATCATAAATCAATGATTTTTTGGAGTGATTTAAATCATGATTTAAATAAAATGATTTAAATCAAACAACCCTGAACCTGTATGAGACTTAAATTATATTTTATTGACAGTTTGTTCAGGTAGTTTGTGATATGAAACGTACTGTAATTGATTGTAATTGATTGTAATTGAAATAAATTTTCAATTATACAAAATATAACAATTACAATTACAATTACAGCACAAATTTGAAATCATAATCAATTACAATTACACAATTTTGCTGTAATCAATTACAAGTACAATTACAATTACGTAATTGGACCCAGCCCTGCCTCAGAGAGATCACACCCCCTGATGACATCACAGCTGGAATGATGTACCTCAGAGAGATCACACCCTCCTGATGACATTACAGCTGGAATGATGTACCTCAGAGAGATCACACCCCCTGACAACATCACAGCTGCAATGATGTACCTCAGAGAGATCACACCCTCCTGATGACATCACAGCTGGAATGATGTACCTCAGAGAGATCACACCCTCCTGATGACATCACAGCTGGAATGATGTACCTCAGAGAGATCACACCCTCCTGATGACATCACAGCTGGAATGATGTACCTCAGAGAGATCACACCCCCTGATGCAGAACCACTGGTTGACTACTTTCACCAGACATAATTTACAGGCACATACAACTGTGTCGAGGCTGGCCATGGTCCACCAGCCATCCATGCCAGATGTGTGCCAGTTTTTGTGTTTTGTGTGTTCTCAGAGTTGATAATAATAAAAAGTCAATCAACTGACAATAAAGTGTTGTTATTCAAAACATGGTTAACCAAAACATGAGTTGAAATAAGTCCAGGGGGTTAAACTAAAATTGGCCAATGTACCCCTATGTACTGGTTGGCGAAATATCCATTGGCCAAATGGCAACTGGCCAAATACATGATCGTAGGCCAAATGGGTGTTGGGCAAATGTGGATAATTGCTAAATCTGTTCAGCAAGTTATAAAATAAAGCAATTAGCAAGAGGTCTGAGGCACCAAACCACTTCTCTTATATCTGCTCTCTCAGACCTTACATGTAGTTTTGCTAGCACCTGATTGTTAATTGCACTTATCATCCGACCACCTTCTGATTTGTAGACCATAGAGAGCCATGATTTGTTCACTACAAAACACTTTCAAAGAACATGTGCAACTGGATTTACAAATCAGAAAATGTAAATATAGGTTTACTCTGTATAGTATACAACATCAGGCTTATTAAGCAATAATATAAAACAGTACAACAGGTGCATAATCTAACAATAATAATTGATTTATTATAATGAAAAATGCAACCATTAGACAAGTACTATATCAGTCTGTGTTTATTGGTCTCACCCCAGAATTACATGTAATCAATGTAGTGAGTCTACTATTGAGAAAATTTTTCCAAATTGGAACAAAAGGGTTGTGTGCTAATTTGAATAAAGACTACTGGTGCTGTGTGACTTGAGTCACCATAGAAATAGACTCAGCTTGTTTTTAGCACTGTCCCTTGTATGAGCAACAAAGGCTTTTTAAGGCTAACTGATGACTGGTCCCTTCATTATGGACTTTCTGGTTCAATTAAACAAACACAAGGCGTATAGCCTGAACTAGTTACTAGGATAACTGTTTGCATAAGGCTAACTATGGGTTTCTGAATGGGAAAAGATACTGCCTTTAGTGAAGCCTTTAGTTAATTTTGTTATATCAATCAGAAATAATGTATGAACATTTCAGATACTTTATGGAAGTATTTAAATAAAACAATATTTTCATTCTGTTAACTACAAATACTTGATAAAACTGTATTTAAAATCATAAATAATTATACTCATTGTACTCATAAAATCTGAGTACATTGAGTACGAGTACATAACCCATAATTTCCAATAGTACGAGTACTTTAAAAATGTACTTGAGTACACGAGTAACGAGTACATTGGCCCCAGGTCTGGCTGAGAGTGATTAAATATAATGTGTTCATTCTAAAGTACCGTCAAATAAGTGTTGCACCATTCGCACAATCCAGTATGGTGCAATGTTACTTTAAACCTCCTATATGTGGTATCTGTGCGGCTTCCAGTCATTTACCTTGACTTTTTTTGTAACTGAGCTAGTATAGTTGACCATGTAAGATAGTTTGTTTGGTGTTAATACGTCCTGTATTTTGACATGACACTACTAGCATTACTACGTAGCAGCTAATTTCTTTTTTATTCAGTAGCTGTACCAGTGATACAGCACATAGGGCATCCACAGGAGAGTCTGGCAATTTGCACCCACACATTGACATCATATCATGTACATAGGATAATTAGTCTGAATTCTGAATCCAGGTCAAAATCCTCACAGTTAAAACTACCATTAAAAGACTACTGGTTACTATTGTTTCCTCCTATTATACACACAGCCGTGGCCTAGTCTGGCAATTTGCACCCACACATTGACATCATATCATGTACATAGGATAATTAGTCTGAATTCTGAATCCAGGTCAAAATCCTCACAGTTAAAACTACCATTAAAAGACTACTGGTTACTATTGTTTCCTCCTATTATACACACAGCCGTGGCCTAGTGGTTAAGGTGTTGGACTTTAAATTCGAGGGTTGTGAGTTCAAAACCCACACTGGGCACGGTTCAATGATATGGGATGGGACAATGATAAATCACCATTAGTGTTTTTTATGTTATTATAATTAAGAAACTTAATGAAACACATTAATGCTTTGCAACCATTTAGGTTGATGTTGTATGAATTGATAAAATAATAAAATCTTTTACTGTGACTTATCAGTGACTGTTGAGTATACTCAATTATTCATCATCATTCATTTAGGAAAAAAATGTCATGCAATTGATAAGTATAATGATATTTTGATTGAATTTTATGGTTTCTGTTTTTGTTCTAGGGTTGACAAGTGCAGTGCCATTGTCTGTGAGACATGTGACCTCCGAAAAACTGCCAAAGTAAGTTTCCACTACTACATAAATGTTTCTGTAAAATAAAACATTACTTGCCATAATATGTTATAGTGTACATAATAGTTTACTGAAGCATTGAAATACTCACTCTTAATATAAGTCTGTAGTTTTATTTAAAGTCCTTTATGCAATCAACAACACAACACAGATATAGAGATATGAAAAGGCCAAATGAATGACGTTTATTGTGGGGATTAAGTGCAAGCCCACTTTTAAAGAAATGTGGGCTCCACAATGCAACGCCAGGCTGACTACGCCCGATGCGAGCCTTCTGGACATCGGGTTCAATAGAGCCCACATTTCAACACATAAAGCAGTAGAACAAATAAAAGAAACAATGGCATTACTATTATCATGGAACACCCTTAAACCAAATGGCATAATGCCCTACATGCTATCACGTAGTCTATGAGTACAACTACCTGCTTAAAAATACACTAGCTCTAACTGGAATAACTACAAAGGTGGGGCCAATTCGCCCCATTACACGAACAGTTCTAAAATCCAAGGTGGAAGGGAAGCGAGCTGCATCCCCGCATTAAAACCCGTGAACACTTCTGGGAAAGCCAAAACTCCCATGTCCACTATCGCAAATCAAAAATTGGAAAGCTTGGAGACATGAACACCCCGCTTCCAACAGAGATTTACAATTGCTGCTAACCTGTAAACACACAACAGGGAGAAAGATGGGGAGGAGGGTGGGACAGATTTGCAAAGCACATCCACTCCGTATGCTTTCACAAAACGAAGTGGCTAGTCCAAGTTTGAAATCTGTAGCATCGCACAAGTAGTGTGCGCTGATTGGTTCAAAACATGGAAGCAGGCAAACTGGGCCACAGAGCGCGTCACCCAGCTCTGCTGGAATTAGCATAATAGAATAAATTAGCAATGGACCAATCATTAATTGTATGTGGTGTTGCTCGCATAAAAACCCTTATGCAACCTTGGTTGTGCCAATGTCGCATATTCCCATTTATACAATCAACAACACAGATATAGAGATATGAAAAGGCCAAATGAATGACGTTTATTGTGGGGATTAAGTGTAAGCCCACTTTTAAAGAAATTTAAAACAAAGAAATGTGGGCTCCACAACCCAACGCCAGGCTGACTACGCCCAATGCGAGCCTCCTGGACGTCGGGTTCAGAACCACAAGTCTTAACTGGAAAGTTCTAACTTATTTTAGTTTATTATGACACATAGGTTGATATTTCAGTAATTCTAACTACCACTGACTTTCAAGTAGCTGGACCATTCTTGTTCTTGATAAATTTTTCAGTGGAGCTGGATCACTGTGAGTTAACACGTTTCGCATTTCCTTCTAGGAGCCCAACGGTAGTTCTGTCGGCAGACCAGACCACCGTTATCTGCTGGCACCCAGAACCACAGTTTCCATACATTCACACAAAGGTTTGCTTTACCAGTCGTTTTTCAGACTGATTGTATCTTTACTATAATATTAATTACTATTCTAACAAATACTGTTAGTTTCTTTATGGTTTTCATTAAGAATTTCTTGCGACTAGAAATGTATTGTTTAGACACAATGATGAAACACCATTCTGTGCTTATACAGGATAACTTTTTGACTGGGAATATGTACAAAAGGGTTCATGGAAATTGACTATGATTTACAAAAAAAAGATTTCTAAGATGTGGACTGTGGAACAAAACTTGTAAACTGGTGGAACTTAGGTCACTTAATTTTGTCACAATGCTTTGGTCCATAAACAAAGTATTGATCAGTTTATGTACCAAAGAATATATTCCCAACAAGTAGCAATTTTTTTAACAAGAATTGTAGGAAATTATTGTGTTTCGTTAACAAAAGAAACTAAACAACAATATAACTATGCTAAATGCTAGTATTTTGTGACACGCCCACTGTGGAATGTTTTAATTCATATGCTTTTTTATTTTGATGTGATTTTGTATGATTGTGATATATTGCACAACTATATAATGGATTAAATTGTGGGGCTCAGACTTCAATAAATACATGTTCTAGATACGTAATAAATAATTGTATTCTGCTGTGCCCTCTTATTCTGAACTAAGAATTAAAAAGTAGGTCAGACTATGAGTCCGCAAAAGTTAAACCAAGCTAAATACAGTGACATTAATTACTGTCTTTTGTGCAGACCTTCCAGGTATTCCGCTTTACTGGAAGATCTTCCTGTTTTCTTAATAATTTTGAAATATTTACCTGTTTTGGACTTGACCGGTGGTTACAGTGCCACCCCTTGTGAAAATATGATGTTTTTTTTTAAATTCACAATCTACATTTACAGCAACTTTGAATGCTCGTGAACTTGTTGTTTATAGTTTGTGTTATTGTCAATTTAAGAAGTGTTATTTGTTGTTACAAGTTAGAACTTCCCATTAGTCCGCCAACAAGATCAATAGTAGCAATCACCATGGAATAGTAGCAATCACCATGGAATAGTAAACCTAATACTTGATGAACTCATCTGGATGCATTCATCTGTCATGTAAAAAATTCCTATTCTTGGCCAAACCATCTCTAACAGTGCAGTGCAACCATATAGAATAGTGCAGTGCAACCATCTCTAACCGTGCAGTGCAACCATCTCTAACCATGCAGTGCAACCATCTCTAACCGTGCAGTGCAACCATCTCTAACCGTGCAGTGCAACCATCTCTAACCGTGCAGTGCAACCATCTCTAACTGTGCAGTGCAACCATCTCTAACCATGTAGTGCAACCATTTCTAAACATGCAGTGCAACCATCTCTAACCGTGCAGTGCAACCATCTCTAACCTTGTATTGCAACCATCTCTAACCGTGCAGTGCAACCATCTCTAACCGTGCAGTGCAACTATCTCTAACCTTGTATTGCCACCATCTCTAACCATGCAGTGCAACCATCTCTAACTGTGCAGTGCAACCATCTGTAACCTTGTATTGCAACCATCTCTAACCTTGTATTGCAACTATCTCTAACTGTGCAGTGCAACTATCTCAAGCCGTGTAGTGCAACCATCTCTAACTGTGCAGGGCAACCAAATGTAACCGTGCAGGGCAACCATGTCTAACCGTGCAGTGCAACCATCTCTAACCGTGCAGTGCAACCAACAGTAACCGTGCAGTGCAACCATCCCTAACTGTGCAGTGCAACCATGTCTAACCATGCAGTGCAACCATCTCTAACCGTGCAGTGCAACCATCTCTAACCGTGCAGTGCAACCATCTCTAACCGTGCAGTGCAACCATTTCAAACCATGCAATGCAACCATCTCTAACCGTGCATTGCAACCATCTCGCATTAATAGACTCGCTATGTTGACTGACAAATCCACAATGATTGACCTGATCTCAAATCCCTCCTTTTACTCGTGCCCATGGACAATATAGACAAAAGCTTGCTGTTTTGCCAAACTACTTTCTTTCTGTAACTCTGTGAGGCAAAATACTTTTTGTCTCCTTGCCTTGGTTTGTGCTATTATGGCAGAAACAAAGTGGTCCATTTAAAATTGTTGTGTTTATATTTATTTTATCAAGATGAACATCCATGTTTCCCTCATACACCCCAGAGGGTACAAGCCCAACCATACAATACAGACAGCCAACATGTCTTATAAGCTCACACAAACATTGAAACAACAACAGGCTTTAAGCAACAAGCTCACACAAACATTGAAACAACAACAGGCTTTAAGCAACAAGCTCAC
Source organism: Lamellibrachia satsuma (assembly GCA_033239005.1). Taxonomy (NCBI): domain Eukaryota; kingdom Metazoa; phylum Annelida; class Polychaeta; order Sabellida; family Siboglinidae; genus Lamellibrachia; species Lamellibrachia satsuma. The sequence goes on from BSQZ01000004.1 coordinate 11,766,472, forward strand.
ACAAACATTGAAACAACAACAGTTTTTAAGCAACAAGCTCACACAAACATTGAAACAACAACAGGCTTTAAGCAACAAGCAAGGTCTGTTTTAGACCAAAAAGTGTCAGTGCTTTTTTTACTGGAGGAATAACATCTTCCTCTTTTGCTTCATAAAAAGTTGGAAGGTCTGTACAAGTGAATCCATGACATCGCCCTCTCTTGACTAAATCTCTTCGGATATAGCCCCCTAGGATAAACCCTCTCCAGACATAACCCCCTTCACACATAACCCCCTCTGGACATAACCCCTCACTTTAATATAAATACAGGCAAATTGTGAAATGAATTTGGATGACCCATTATATGTTAATACTTTTTTTATTATATCTGTTAGATTGCTTAATTTAACTGTTAGTTTGTGAGAAGTTTTTTAAGTGCTAGATAATGTTGTATCATTTGCATGATAAAATTAAACATTTGTCTACCTTGTGAGAAATCATTTATTTAAAATAAATAATAGAGTTCCAAGGATTGAACCTTGTGGAACACCAATTGTTATACATAAATTTCCTGACTAAATATTTCTAAAATTTCTATGATATTATACTGTTTTCTGTTTTTAGATAACTTAATAAAGGCAGAGCTGAACCATCAAGACGTTTGTTTCTTAGTTTGTCTAGTAAAATAAAATCTGTCAGCTCAAGAGCAGCATATTCAGTTAGGTCTAAAACCATACCGATGTCCGGAGGGACTTTTGTCTCTATTTATATTAAATTGAGGGGGTTTGTCTGGAGTGCAGATTTAAATGATAATACACGTCTCACAACCTGTTTGGCTGTGTTGGATGAATTGACTTGAAATGGTACGTGTTTATTTTCTGTTTGACAGCCACTACCAAGGAGAAGAGATGAACTTGAAGAGGTTGGTTTTGATGTTTTTGTGTAACAACTTTATCATAGTATATTGCTGTATTTGCCAACTGTAAAAAAATAGATTTAAAAGTATTTAAATAGAAATACTTAGTTTTTCAAACAGAAATCCATTCACAAATACAAATGCAAATATTTTTAAGTATAATAATTTTCTAAGCAGCAACCTATGGTAATTATAATAGTTATGATAATGTTGTTTTAATGTTGTAGAGATAGTGATAAAATACATTAAAACCTGTGATAATCATACTGACAATGAATGTCCGTTAATAACATTTAACTGGAATAAAAATTATCCTGATATTTATCCTACTGGCAAAAATAATCTACCTAAAACAAGTGGCGCCATCTAGCAGGTTGTTTTAATGTGCCAACATCGTGGGCAAAGAATAGGGGTAAGACCACAGTTGGCCTTCCTGTTTATTGTTTCATATGAATGTAGGGTATATTAAATTGTGATATGTGAAATTAAACAATTCATGTGATATGACAAAAGTGCAACTGAACAGGCATATTCACAGGTTTGTTTGTAAAAGCTACTGGCTGTGAAATAATGCATTTTGACGGATTTAGGGGATTTTTTCTGCTAAGGGCCACGTCGGCGCAAGAATACATAGCTATTTTTGTGAACATTGACAGGCATCACATGTGGGGGCATTTAAAAAGATCTGGAAGTATGTGATTTTTACAAAAAAGGTCAGCATGTCAATGAGTTGATGGCAGTTACTGAGAAAATTTTTCAAACTTTTTGATGGTCACATTTTCTTATAATCAGACAAAATGTTAACATGGCCACCAATGCAATTTTGCACTGTAGTCTGACCCCAATAGCCATGCACAGCAGGAAATTATATGGCATTAATTATTAATGTATTCATTTCCTGGATTGTTCATTTCCACTGTTTCTGAAATATTTACTTTTTAAGAAATTGTTTTAGAATGTTGCATGCCTAAACCTATAATGCATGATATTTCATTGTTTTCTAATGCAGGGAGAATCGGTTCTTAAAGTGCAGTATTTGGCTGATACTACACCAGTATCCAAGACAGTTGATGGGCCTACAGACCAGGAACTCATGAAGATGTTCAGTACAACTAAACACGAGTGGAAATACACGTATGTCTTTTATAAGTATACTTCCTTACCACTTCTCTAGAATCCAGGGCCACCTTGTTTTTGCCATTATAAAAATACAGTATGTACAGCAACCACACACAAAGGTCAACGCACAGTTAACTGTGGATTGTGTAAATTTAAAAAAATGTTGTGTGTAAATGCGCATTTTATCACCTTTTCCAACATTCAGTTATGACGATATGTCTTCAAGCCTTCTTCTGTCTTCAAAATATGTCTTCTATCACCTTGTCGTAATTAAATAATATATTGCCTACAAAATTGCTTTCTTAAACACACTAGGTGTTTGGATTACGGTGGAAAGAAGTTAGAGCATACAAAAGAAAAAGTATGTTCAGTGTTCTGATGCGCCTGACAAGTACTGGATTTCTAAGTTTTTACATCCAAGACCTGAAAAGGCCACTTTTGTAGCTATTTCTTGGAAAAAGTTGAGTGCCGGAATTCCAAGACATTTCCAGAAGAGGAAATGTGTATAAATTTCATTGAACCGCTGCGACCACTGTAGCAAAATGAACTCTGAACATTGATGATTAAATAAACTTATTTTTGCTTTTGCTTTGTTTTGCCGCTGTTAATATTACACGAAACTGCACATTATTAAAGTTTTCATTACAAAATGTATCATCATTCATAATTTGTCAAAAAAATTTTCATCTTGTTCATTCAAGTTTTGAAAACAAAATACCAATACTAACTGGCGAATGTCCTGCACATACAAACACCATTGTAATATCAATGAATAATTTAATGAATATTTGTCTGTTTTTGTTGACTGCCAAATTTAATATCACTCTAAATCTATTTGATAATTTAATGCCAATGACTTTCTTAACACAGATGTGATGGTCATTTGTATTTTTCGTATGTATGCACGCACACACACACACACACACTTATATATTATATTGATTTATTAAACACTGGATGCTACCCAAGTTCCTTGTTTTCTCTTCAAGGCCAAGGAAGAGGTTTGCGAAACCAAATCCACCAAAGGACCGGGAAGGAATCTGAAGATTTCTATGTCAATGTGGCATTGTGAAATTATATTGAAATATATTGAATAAAATATATAAAAACCTGAAAATGTGACTTCCTCTACTCAATTTATGTGTGTTGTACAGTGGACTTAATAGAATCACTTGTGGCCAAAGCAATTTGATTCGCTTATACAGCTCATTTAATACAATGGGAATATGGAATGATTAACTCCCAGCCGTTTGTTTGATTCTGCTAAAAAGCTGATTTTTTATCTGTGATTCTGTTAAAGTGGGGTCCACAGTACACATCCTGGTGGATTGAAATCACGGACTGAATCAATTCACCTCTGATGGGCCATCCTCTGACTGAAAGTCATTCAATCCATCTTTAAGAGACAATGCACATCTCATTGTCTAATTGTGCAAGAGAGCATCGTTATGGTAGCAGAGGTTTTGAAAGTGAGATGTTGCGTCTTGCCTCAGATATATTGCAAACTATCCAGATCAGAGAGGACATATTTACCCATGTATCCACCATAGATGTCATCAGCTGCAGAAGACTCCAGTGGTTTGGGAAAGTTTGCGTTACGCAAAGAGATAAGTGTTACCAGAGCATCAGGCAGAACAGACTCGTGGGTATCAACAAAAACTTCTGTGACATTGTTCAACATTTCAAAGGCGAGTGGAACAGAACACTGAAGAGGTGTAGTGACCAGAAGCAGGATTTTTTTTTAAATTTAAATCTGATTTAAATCACTCCAAAAAATCATTGATTTATGATTATTTTTGACTTCCGATTTTTTAAATTGCTGATTTATATGAATTTAGCACAAATAATTGTTTACAGGCTTTGAGATTAACACAGTTTTGTATGTTTTTTAATACAAAAGCACAAAGTGTGCACACTTGTGTAGCTGTATTGACACCAGATAGTCTGACAGTCAAATATTTTATGACATTGTGTATGTTTGAGCTATTCCCTTTCTGAATGCAGTGAAGCCACACAAAGTTGTCTTCCAGAGGAAGTATCTTTTTAAGTCAGAAGCACTGAGTTAAAGTCAACTTAGAGCTTGTGCTAGTTGTTCTCAATTCAGTATGTTGACTCAAGTGAGACAGTCTGGGCTACCATTGTTTAATACTGTACCAGTTTGCAGTCTGGTTAGAGACCCTTAGAATACACAGACGTGCTAATCCACCCTCTCAGCAAACAATAATTAGCACTGCTACAGCCTCAGACACACAGCATGCTTTCCTTTCCAAGACAGATTATGCAACTACAGGGGGTGAGGCCATGTGGACATTGTCTAATGTCTTTATATAAGCAAAAATCATGTACTCTCTGTTAAGGCAAGTACCTAGATCGATTTGAATATATATAAAATTTATTGATGTCTATATACCAGAATAAAAAAAAATAAAAAAGCTCAAATAAATAAAAAAAATCCTATTTAAATAAAAAAATCTGATTTTTTTGATTTTTAAAAGAAAATCATGATTTTTTTCAACCCTGACCCGAAGTGATACTGGCCTCCCGCTGTTGACATCAGAGCAGTATGTTGTAAATAGAGTAGGTGCAACCTTCCAGAGGACAACAAGGGGTGCAACCTCCCGGAGGACAGCAAAGGGTGCAACCTCCCAGAGGACAGCAAGGGGTGCAACCTTCCCGAGGACAGCAAGGGGTGCAACCTTCCAGAGGACAATGAGGGGTGCAACCTCCCGGAGGACAGCAAGGGGTGCAACCTTCCAGAGGACAACAAGGGGTGCAACCTCCCAGAGGACAACGAGGGGTGCAACCTTCCAGAGGACAGCGAGGGGTGCAACCTTCCAGAGGACAGCGATGGGTGCAACCTCCCAGAGGACAGCAAGAGGTCAATATGGCGAAACAAGTCATGGTTTTGGCAGCTAGCTTGATTGATAGTTTGCGTGGCTTCCGATGGCCCTTCAATTTCGGTCGAAGGCAGTTAATGTGTTTCTTAGAACTGTCAGGTGCACATTGGTCGCCCAATAAACATGGCTGCCCCCAGTTTAATTGTGGTTTGACCAGAATCTCCCACTTTTTAAGTATATTCCTAAAAAACCACTAGCGTGACATTCTCAATTATAGTTGCAAATGGTTAGTTTTTATTAACTCTTAGGTGAATTGCCCCCAAACCATTACTTTTGTTTTGCTTTTGGTCAAGTAAGTCAACAACGAATTCCGGGTAATGTTATTTTGCGAACCAGGTAGTGTTATTTTGCAAATATTAACATAGAAGTATTTTAGAATAATTTGGGAAATAGTGGTATCATTTGTAAAGTGGTGTTAATACCATCGAGTGGTTGATAGGCTGGGTTCAACTGCGAAACATACTAAATTAATTAGTAACGGTCAAGTATATAACAAAATTATGTTGGCGCCAAATTTCATAGCTGATATTTTGATTTAGTAAACAGTACTTTAAATGTTGGGGAAAATGTGAATAAAGTTTGAAAATGAATGATTATAATTTTCTTCTTGACACAACTATTGTCTATTGAATCTGATGAACAAAAGAACAAGTAAATCACAAAATTCAATTGCTGAAGAAGGCATCTGATGGTTTTTGAAACATTGAAAGTAAGCTACTTTCAGTAGTTGTGTGAAGAAGAAAATATATATTCAGTAGGCCTACTTGAAATGATTCGCGATGTGAGGAAACAAAGTTTCCTGATACATGTCAGTGATAGGCCGAGAAACATGTGAGTAATACAACTTAAAGGTAAACAAAGGATATCCTTGACAACAAAACACATTTGTTTCACTTTGTGTGTTTTATTGAGAAGCTATTAATTACAAATAATTTGTCATTGATGCAATATCAGTTAAACAATACATGTTTATGTTATTAGTGTTTGAAGTTTATATCTACACTAAGCAGCTATACAAAATTTCACATTTCTCTAAAAAAGAGTCATTAGACAAACTTTTTAGACATTAGACAACATTACAAATAATTTGTCAATGATGCAATATCAGTATAAACAATACATGTTTACATTATTAATATATTACAATTTTAGAAGTAATGTAATTTACATGTACTGTGATATTAAACAGGTAAGTGTTTGAAGTTTGTATCTACCTACACTAAACAACTATAAAAAATTTCACATTTCTCTGGAAAAGAGATGGTCATTAGACATATATAATATATATATATATATATATATATATATATATATATATACACACATACAGCTGTAATCAGCGACTATCACAGAAGTGGCTCAGATGCTTCAAGGACTTCAGGGGTAAGACCACAGTTGACCTTCCTGTTTATTGTTTCACACGAATGTAGGGCGTATGAAATTGTGAAATGGGAAATTAATATTATGTAACATGAGTGCCTTTGAGCAGGAATATTCGCAGGTTTGTTTGTAGAAGCTATTGGCTGTGAAACAGTGCACTTTTTAAAGAGTTTAACTGGCGGAGGGATTTATGGGAATTTTTGTGCTATGGGCGCATGAATACATGGCTATTTTTGCCAAAAGTGATAGGCATCACACGTCGGGGCGATTTAAAAGACCTGGAGGTATGTGATTTTGATAAAATTTGGCCAGTATATCAATGAGATGATGGCAGTTGCTGTGGACAATTTTCAGAATTTTTGATGGTCACGTTTTCTTATAATCAGACAAAACGTTAACATGGCCACCAATGCAATTCTCAACTGTGGTCTGACTCCTTCACTAATAGAACATTGTCTACATTATTATCCAGAACGAGCCGTTTTACTGTTCAAATTGAAACGAAGATGGGCAGTCGTTTCTCCCGTCAAAAAATCATCTGCTTGTAACAGGCACTATATTGGGCAGATGAATACTCCCTCATTCACTCGCTCACTCGCCCCCTGTGTCTTCAGGAAGAGAGCAATCGCCCCATCAATTTCTATCTTTTAAATTATGAATGCTGATGTCAACGTTTATTGTCATGAAAATACGCCATTAATAAATTGATGACTATTAATACTGCCCATGAAGTAGATAAACTAGTACTGAACCTCATAATAAAAGCCATCGCCCTCAAATGAATTCTTAATTATTATTTGTTCACTTTGGTTTAACTTAGTTTAATCTCCATGCCTCTATGCATTGCTTAACTTTTGACAAATGTTGACTTCAGCCAGTAGGCCAATAAAATTTATTATAAATAACTTGCCAACATTCATTTCATTCAGCATGTATGAAGGAAGTTGGAAATAAATGTATATTTCGGAGGAGAAACTGACACCCTCGAGTTCCATGACGAGGAAGCAACATATCTCACACAGGGAAACATATTATGTACCCCGTAACCTGTTGTTGGCTTGGTCAGTATATGCAACCCACGAGGACAGGAGCAACAACAGACGCTTCCGTGACATTGTTCATAATTATTATTATGCTAGCTACTTCGCATTGGTTCCAACACGATGATGCATTATACGTAACACTGACAACAGAAATCCGTAAGATGCAAACGAACCCGTATAATTATCTACATATGTTGGTTTGCCACGCATGCTCAGAACTTGTCGTGCAATATGGGGTATATTTAATGGATCTCGAAAGACTGACAAAGCTGCCTGCGCACAATTAAAATATTCGCAGAGGTATTTTGAACAGATGATCTGATATTCCAGTCGTTTGACGAAGACTGGACGTACCCCATGTTACAAAAAAAACATTGTTCAAAACGCAGTTATGGGCAAAACTGTGAGAACTCGACATGATTCACAGAAGGACATAATACGACCGAACATTATTTTTTGAAACCGTTTTTGACTCATGTAGGCCCCTTTACTGTAGTTTTAAGGTACGTTCTTATATAGCGCGTTATCCAGTCCGTCAAAGCGCTTTACACTTCACCCCCTGGCAGACCTGTTCATTCCAAGGCCATCCCAACTTCTCCGGGAAGCATTCAGCCACGTTGCAATTGCGCGAAGACTATTCGTTCACATTTCCACCATTGTCTGTATTGCCAGTTACTCATTTATACAGCTGAGTGAATTGTGGCAACGTGGGGTGATCAAACTTGATCATTTTACCAGACTTATCCTAAGCATACATTTTCGTTAACGATACATTCGTGTTCTCTTAGACGAGACAACACAACGTAAGGAATGATCATCGCACAGTTCTTTAAAAAATCAATTATCTAACGAGGAATTACTTTTGTTGGTATACTTTATATACAAAAACATAGGACACAAACTATACATTTCAGTTCATATTATTATATAAATAGTTGAAACTGTGAATGTACACTATGTTGGGATCAAGTCAAAAATGAAAGATATGGAAGACGAAGGATAACTTTGAAGTGACACTAAAAGGCAGAGGCACAGCGTGGTGTTGTAATTTCACATGGATATATGACATAAACGTCTTGCGCACGAACAATGATTGGCGAGAGTCGTTGCCTATGTAGACATTGCCATTGGCAACACATAATTCCAACTTTTCCGCATGTGCCTTGTTTAATATGTTTAATTATGTACATTACTATATAAACTTTCTAACATGTTCAACTTGGCTATGTCAAAAGAGGTTTCAGAAAATTACGATACTACTGCGTGTCGTTACCGTTGTCATGTCCAGTCCATAGGACCGCTAAAAGCACTTTACATTTCACCCCCCGGTGTGAGATGTAGGGGACACCGGGGCTAGTTGTATACAGAGGCAAGTTGTTACACGTGCGTTTTACGAAAATATAGCCCACATATGGAGTCACCATCGACAGTAATTGGATGGAAGTCCACCAACAGACACACTGTCCAGAAATCGGGAGTTCCGAAGACGAAATAAACGAGATGTAGACAAAAATTACTTATTAACCACCTAAAACTTTTTTGGCCATTTTTTATGTTTCATGAATGAAACTTGAAACGTGGCTAGTATATAGTATAAGGGGATGTGCCAAGTAGAAGTTACACTGAAATTGAGGATTTGTTAACGTGCACGTACGTTCAACTCTAAAAATTGTTTTGGACTCTTGTCGATAAGTTAATGGGTTCATTGTCCGCTTGTGATCTGGATGTTTTGCCGTGGATGATAATCATGTTCAATATTGTATTTTTTATGACACAGTCCTGTTTGAACAATTAATAAATATTGCACGATTCATTGAAATGTGGATGCTCGTGAGAGTGTGCGTGTATCATTCAATCAAGTATAAGTCGCATTATATATATATATATATATATATATATATATATATATATATATATATATATCCATTAAATATTTCATACTCCATTCAAAAATTTACATTCCATTCACAATTGTTTGTTATGCAAGAGTCCGGGAAATGGGTCCCCTTTGGTAACTAAAAATGAAACGCTTAATTCAAGAAGCCGTGAACACCTACATTGTTATGCACACTGTGTATAAGATGTGTAAGTGTGTATAACCCAGTTAATGTAATAACCGTAAGAGTAGGAGTGACACTTGCTTTGCGACCCACGAGTTCTTTGCTGTAATAACGTGCCCCATATGATGTAACAACTTGCCCCGGTTACATAACTACAATATGGAACATCAATGGAATGGTACATTTTATTAACACGAATATGCGTTGACATAAATAATGCATCTAACATATTTTTTAAAAAAAAAGTTGCGTTAACTGAAAATTGTAACAACTAGCCCCGGTCTTCCCTAAAACTGATATTAAACAGTTAACTAAAACCTTATATATTTCGGATACGGGGAGGTATTACATGTGTTGGAAAATAAAGCATAAAGTTGTTCCAAACTATCAAGGGATGTTGTCTTTAAAGAAGGAAACAGGCAGTAGTTCCGTCTAAAGAGAAATATGATTTTTTTTATTTTACCTAGCGGAGCAATTGGAAACTGATTGGGAGGCTTCCTGTTTGTATTTAGACAAATGTCTTTGAAACGTGATCGAGAAACACGGAGAGGCTTCAGTTCGCATGCATGTTTACTACCCTAACTGGAATGACACCTGGGTTACTTCAACTGGTAAGGGATAAGATATTGTGCCGTCAAAAGAACGCTGAAGAAGCTACTAAGTAAAGTAGGTGCCATTCGGCAGACGGCGCTCTGATAAGCAGTAGTTCTCGTCGACATCGGTGGAAGGTTGCAAAGCGCAGAAACGTGGCTCGGAACCTGCGCTTTGATCAAATTGTCGAATAACTCGGCGGCGTCCCTCCCACAGTTCGATTCGATAATCTTGTTGACGCACATGATAAGTTCATGATACGAGCTGGAAGATCAAGAAATCACGTGTTAATCAAAATACCGGTATCGATCAGACTGATAATATTAAAATATGATCTTAGGCCATACACGCACCCATTTACCCCAAGAGTACCAAATCTCCTGCTTTGGGAATGGTATTTCCTTCTTCTTCGCCAACTTTGTAACATCACCTACTTCTCCTTCTTTTCCAAATACTCTCCTTCGTTTTGAAACAGTTCGACACGTTCTATAAAAGTGAACACATAAATAACACGTATGTACACTTGAGATATCATCTTTTTCTCAAATATTTCCGTGTTGTGGGAAGGGATTCCTCCTCCCATAATACAACCCTTCTTCAATTTCATCTCCAGCATGAGATTTCATCTCCTGATTCTTTAACTAGACCCATCTACTGGCCTGCTCCCACCCCTTCGCCCCCCCCCCCCCACGCACCCCATCCGCCAAGGAAACAGAGAGAAGGGAAAGAGTGCGGTAAAAAGAGAGACTTCAACTCTCTTTTCATCGCGCCCTTTCCACTCGTTTGGGCCTATTTGTCAGATGCCTATTTGTATACGAGGGCTAGACTGCCAAGGGCAACTGTGTAAACCGGAGTAGTGAAAGACGTTAACGATCGGGTATTATTTCGACATCAATTAGTGCTATATGGCGTAAATATCTAATCGCGATAACAGTTTACCCCCGGGGGTCGACCCGCATGGGCGGAATTGCGCTATTCGACATAACTAACGTGGGTGTATAAATATTGCAACTGGTATACGCAACTCCCAGGGGCAGGTTACTGCCGTGTGATTAAACCGGCTGGAAATGGCGCATGTAGCGATTGTGTAGGAATGTTTCGCGTGGTTTCGCGTTGTTAGCCGCGGCATCACCCAATTGCCGGATTTTAATCGTTCTTAGTATTTTATTTGAGAGGCTTGGATGGCTATCTGCGCGATATCACGCAACGTCCTTTTACTGGTGAATGGCTGTATACATGAGCATCTTTGGATCTGGATAATTACTCAGCAAAGTCGTGCTAGGACATTGCGATACTGAGGGTTCGTTTTTCCATTTCCCTGCGTGGGATATTTTACTTCCCCTGGCATAGACCCCAGACAGAAGGGACCAACAGCTTATATTGTTTCTTTCGCGTGCGTGCGTGCGTGCGTGCGTGCGTGCGTGCGTGCGTGCGTGCATTATTAAATGATTTCGCAAAGCCCACGCTGACCTCAGTGATATTTTCGGTGGCTCATTAACACAATTCTTGCACAAACATATGCAAGCACTGTGAAATGTCACGCACATCGCTACTACATACAATTATATACAATATAAAACAAACTATCGAGAGTGGAGTGTTCTTTCATTGCAAATAGGTGAACTTAAATACCAGGCAATACTTAGCACAGCAGTAAACAAACACTTCTAAAGTCCAACAAGGCGGCCCCTAAACTAAGTGTTCACGCACGCACGCACGCACGCACGCACGCACGCACGCACGTACGTACGCACGCACACACGCACACACGTGCATGTATACATCATGTACGTATGTATGTAATACCCCTAAGGCGCGTGTGTAAAATCGAGACATCGGGCCTGGTAGTGACATGCACGCTTCTCGGTGCATTCATAAAACTGTCTATGGTGCTTCCGCGCGGTTTTCCAGCCACAACTACGCGTGTGTAGTTAAGTGTTTTGTTAATGATTCAACGTGCGTCACCTAACCATTAGGTACTCATATCCAGTGGCATATTTAGAAACAGCTGTTTGCATGCAGGCACGGAATCCCACGACCGGTTATTTACTTCTTTAACAAGATAGAACCGACGTGAAGAGCTCGGTGTGCGGTGTGACAGATAGATTTTGTGATATATCGTAAGACTTCACAAGATTGCCAACCAAAAAGCAATAAACTCCAGATAACAAATGGACAAGGAAGCCATTTGTTTATCGACAGTTCAAAAATGTTCATATATTTGTAACCCGCAAGGGTTCGAATTTAGCGGAGATTCGTGGATCCGTAGGCCCTACATTCATTGCCGGTCTTTCAATAGTTCCAAATCTGGGGGGGGGCGGTTGGCTTCTAAAAGTTGGCAAAATATACGATATCGGTTCGTTTCGAAGGCACAGCATTATTTAGAACCTGCTATTGTCTAGACTCTAAGGTATATTTATGCCAGACGGATGACTCATTTTGAAAGGGAGGTGGCAATACAGAAATATACAATTCAATAACATTTATATTATGTTTTTTCATGCAACCAGCGTTGGGCCCCAGTTTTGGTTGCGGACCCCAAGATTCAGGAAAGTGGGTTGCTAATGTTAAGCTAAATTCTATCCCTGTCCGCCATTACGAGATATGTGTCAATTTTATTTTAAACAAAACGTTATCATGCGATACGGTGTCGCCCGATAAATTGACACAAACATCGGTCGTGTAAACCGGTCCATGTTTCGCGAGCATGCAGAATTATCAATCTGACAAGAACTCAGTTTTCAGGGTGATGTTTTCATAATTATTTCAATTTTGCCAGCGCACGGAGGTACACGCAACTCTTGAAAGGGGTTCTGGTGTTTATCCTTTATCAAAGAGAGTTGCACCACGAAAGAAGCCATAGTTTCTCTTTCCCATTTTTGGATATCCGTGTATTTAGGAATAGAAACGTGTTCGCATTCAAGTCAAGTACGAGATCCATCTCAGTTTTCCAAAGACTTTATTAGTGGATGTTCCTGGTCAACTTCTAGAGGGCTTTACCAGTTTATGGAACATCCCGAGAGTGTTCCAGACATGCATCTGAAACACGCACACATACACGCATGTCGTCAAGAAACCGTAAGATGATGCAGCGCGCGAAGCATTCCGGGTAACTGTGTGCCCGCAAATGCGAATTAGTATCGACAGCAGTCGTAACGAAATACGATGGACCATATGACCTTACTAGTGGCGTATTCATTTTGGGTTTTTTTTTTGGGGGGGCATTGGGCCATACCCCTTTCCACCTTTGTGAGATTGTAGAAACGCCACTGGACCCGTCACATATCCCGCGTTGCTTGTGGACAGTACTAGCTGCGTGGGTGGAAATTTAAGTTAACATAAACAAAATTGATTATGTACTTTGAAGTTTTCCGTGAGTGATTAAACAACCCTGGTTTGGTTTCGTCTTAACCGGTCACTTTCCCACATAATTATTAAGCTCTCATCTACTTTTTGTTGCCAGAGTTGAAACAAACATTGGAACTGGGGCTTTCTCAGTTACCAACTCTTTGGAACTTACTCTCTGTTAGTGTTTGATCGGTAGGAAACAATAAAATTTCGCCTTCACCTGAAGACTTATCTGTTTAAGTGGGCTTTCCCTCCTTCGCACACTCGCGTATTCACCCACCTGTTGACAATGTTAGCATTGTACATACATTTTGAGATTGCTTTGATGCGCATCTGAGCTCGGGTTTCCGGCGATTTAAGAGTGATATAAATATGTTTCGTCTTATTAAATAAATCCAGTAATCTGTTTTCTTTCTCAGTCATTTATCATCATCATCATCATCATCATCATCATTAGTGTGCCCGCGAGCAGTTACCCTCATAGTTCGCTTCATGTCGTCCCATGATAACACGATGCGTGTTTTCTTGATTCGAGACCAAATAGGACCGGTGAGTGCATCTGGCACAATCGATTTAAGTCGACGTTTCCTTGTGTCAGTCTTCCCATACGTCTAAGCCATTCTGTCGCCGCGTTCCGTGTCCGAAAATAAGCGCTACAGTCACACCTTTTAGGTCGATTTCCGTTTTAATGGAATCAATATTTATCACACAGTAGACAAGCTACACATTTCTTGCCGTACGTGTTGCAATGTAGTTACGGACAACATTAGACTCAACCATGTTGTTTTCTGTTGCACGGAAGCTGTTACACGGTTCAGCATTGGTTAGAACAATTACATGATATAAACTTAACCCGCGCATCACAACAAAATCACGAACAAAAGGAAACGAGTTCCTGTTTGTGAACACAGGAACCCTTTCTAAGCTCCAGTCTTGTCAAGTCTCACTGGCGGATTCAACGCGCGGCTGTTCGCGACGCTATATTTACACTGACACCACATGATTAAAACGCCGCATATCTGATACTAGGTTGAAAGCAGCAGCCGCGCTCTCAACTTGCACTCTCAATCAACATAGTTTCCATTTAGTGGGCGTTTTTCTAAAAGCAAGAGGTCTGTCTAGGTGCATGCGTCAATAGCAGTGCTTAGGTCACGCAGACCATGATAGAAAAATCAAAACTACCCACCTACTGTCAGCTCGTTTGTGCAACTTTGAATGCAGTTTTTGTGAAATCATCAGACAAACTATTAAATTACTTAAACCCAAAAAGTCGTAACATCGTGCGACAATCTGATATTGCGAAATTGGTTTCTTTTTTGTGGTCTTCACCTACGCAATGTTAGAGAGAATGACAGTGCGTCACCATTATGCAATGGTCTGCGCTCATCGATAAAACGATTCACACATATTTTTCAAATAAAACATTTCTCGACAAACGAAACAAATTACGTTTCTTTTTTTAATATTATATATAAATGTTAAATGAATGGAACATGACCCGATAAATTAATGGGATGGGTCAAATACTCGAAAAGTATTTCAAATGAAAAATGCCCAGAAAAATAAAAAACCTTTGAAAAAGTGTTTCAAATAAAAAATCAAATGTATTTTGAAAATACTTTTTTTTTGGTTGGGAATAAACATACTTTTATATTTAGGCTCCAGAGAATGGTCAGCTCAGATGATACTGGTGTAAATTCACTATTGTTTATTGAGCGTACAATAAAATATGAAAACTAAACTAAAATATGAAAAATAAAATGCATTCTGCTCAAGATGAATTTACATTTCTTAACAAATTCAACAAGGTTACTGGTGTACATGGATGAAGGAACAAATAGCTCCACTGGTAGTCGCACACAAGATAATTCAACAAGGTCACTGGTGTGCATGGATGAAGGAACAAATAGCTCCACTGGTTGTCGCACACAAGATAATTCAACAAGGTCATTGGTGTGCATGGATGAAGGAACAAATAGCTCCACTGGTTGTCGCACACAAGATAATTCAACAAGGTCACTGGTGTGCATGGATGAAGGAACAAATAGCTCCACTGGTTGTCGCACACAAGATAATTCAACAAGGTCACTGGTGTGCATGGATGAAGGAACAAATAGCTCCACTGGTTGTCGCACACAAGATAATTCAACAAGGTCACTGGTGTGCATGGATGAAGGAACAAATAGCTCCACTGGTTGTCGCACACAAGATAATTCAACAAGGTCACTGGTGTGCATGGATGAAGGAACAAATAGCTCCACTGGTTGTCGCACACAAGATAATTCAACAAGGTCATTGGTGTGCATGGATGAAGGAACAAATAGCTCCACTGGTTGTCGCACACAAGATAATTCAACAAGGTCACTGGTGTGCATGGATGAAGGAACAAATAGCTCCACTGGTTGTCGCACACAAGATAATTCAACAAGGTCACTGGTGTGCATGGATGAAGGAACAAATAGCTCCACTGGTTGTCGCACACAAGATATTCCCGGCGAGTTCACGAATCCTAGCAAGAGTTAGCTAAGCGAGACTGTCTTAGCAGAATCTTGGCTTGCTCACCTGCACATCTTCTCGGTTGACTCGTCAGCATCATCTGTGTCCATGGCCAACACGTCTGTGACGTCACTGCTGAACTTCTTGACGCATCTGACTGACGCATCTTGCTTGGCGTAGCACTCCGCGTGTTTGAGGTACCCTAGCACAAACAAACACCAACTTAGCCGACACGCACGCAAGCTCGCGCGCACGCTCGCACGCACGCACGCACGCACGCTCGCACCCATTGCTCCATCACGTCAACAGATTTTACCTAATGCAAAGAAATCGGAACATACGTCAAGGACACGACTATTGACAAATGAAATTGAAAGTTATGATTCAGCCCGACTAATTCAAAGGAAAAAGAAACATTGCTGAAAATCGTTTTGGAAAAAGTAGAACGAAGGAGATTTGTTTGAAAAACGGGAGAAAACCTTAAACACGGGAGCTTCTCATCTGACGCCCGTGAGAACGTGAGATGGATACCGGACGTGGGAGTCTCTCGCCAGAAACTGCCTGATAGCTACAGACAGACGGAGAATCAATAGATGAATGAAATGTAAAATGCTTGGGTCCTAGACACGTACTCTGGAATGTGTGGTTGTTCTCACATAACTGACCCATGCCAGTACGCAGGGCGGTCAGCATTGACCTTCCCATGTCCATCGCAACTTCAGAATCGTGACATTTCTTCACTATGTTCCGCACGCACCTCAGGGACTCGTTGTACAGGCTGAAAGAAATGGTCACGTGTCAGTCATTCATAACGTTCCAATAGTAAAATGACTGTCGACTTTACCAAGAATTATGGTTCACTATTAGACGCCCGTGCTGAGACTGATGGTTGGCAAAAGTGTCAATTACATATCCATACCAAAATTTACTGTCAATAATGAGATGTCCATAACAAACCTGATGCTCGACAATAATGTGCCCATATCAAGGATACGGTTTACATTGAGGTGTCCATGAAAACACTGATGGTTCACAAAAATGCCTTTATCAAAAGTACGATCAACAATAATATACAGTTTCAGCCATAAATTCCATGCTTCCAACGTACCTCAACACTGAACGAACTTATCTCATACATTATCGTAATGAAGTGTCAACTATTAGTTTGCAGCAGCTTCCACTACCATGCTGCTGCGTCAGCTTCGAACGTTGTGTCGATACATTTCTAAAGGCACAACTTTTAAATATGTATTACTATTATATTGTGTGCGTACTGTAGTGTAAAGTGTAAAGTTTTGTTCTGCGAACTTCTATACCGTCTTAGCAGAACTCTGTCTTGATTGTGGAAATGTGTAGGAGTGTCGTTCTTATACGTCAAATTAATTCAAGTCCATTAATGTTCCCCTCTCATGTTTTTTAAACAATGTTCTTGGGTCTATAAATTACATCGTATATAATTTTATTAAGCCCGTCTTCTTAAAAATAACGTGTACAACTGAGGTGACGTACACGCCAAATAATACAGGCCTTTCTGTGGGTTTTTTAACAATGCGTACTTCGGACTGAAACATGTGAAGATCAAGTGACCACAGTTTCAGGCCCCCCCCCCCACCTACACGTTACGAAACTAACAATACGTAGTGCGAAAAACGTATATCTGGAACTGTTTAATGTGCCCATACCAAAACTGAGATTAGACGATATGGTTTTTATATCAGAACTAATGGATGTGCCAGGAAGAATAGGAGGTGGGGAGTTAGTATCACAAACAGTTGGGAGATGGAAGGTTGGCCCCAAAAGAGGTGGGAGATGGGAGGTTGGCCACCAAAATAGGTGGGAGATGGGAGGTTGGCCCCCAAAACAGGTGGCAGATGGGAGGTTGGCCCCAAAAACAGGTGGCAGATGGAAGTTGGCCCCAAAACAGGTGAGATATGGGAGGTTAAGACCCCTGCCAAACCCCGTCAGTATTAACAGTCGACTATAATGTAGCTGTGCCAGAACTGGCGGTTGACAATTAAATATGACAAATAAAAAGATACGTTCTTATATAGCGTACTATCCACCCCCGCATTTTACACTTCACCCCTGGCAGACCTGTTCTTTCTTACTTACGCCAACACGACTTATCTGGGAAGCATTCAGTCACGATGCAATGACTGCGCAAAGAACAGTCGTTCACATACCGACCGCTGACTATAACAGGTGCTCAGTTATACGGCTGAGTGAAGTGGGTCAACGTTGAATGAACGAAATTGCCCAAGCTTCGATATAACAGCACGAGATTCAAACCAGGGTTCTCTCGATTGAGAGTTCGATGTTCTTACCATTATGCCACCGCGTAATATAACCTGTTGAAAGTGAAAGTTAAATATATTATTTGACGAAATACATGCCGAATGCAACAATTGAAAATAGAGTGACCGACAGAAATACAATGATTGTAACAGTGCATACTTAAAATTTCTTATTATTATTGTGATATATCACCTTTCTACACTATTCATCACCTTCCTACACTATTCATCACCTTCCTACATTATTCAAGTAAGAGTATGTTGAAAACATTCGGCACATGCGTAGAACATTTGGATGGATTCGACGAAAAAGAATGCAGTTTAAATCACAGAGGTAACTTTATATCAGTTTAGGCAGAATGTGACACGTTAAATACGTACTGGTTTACGGTGTCGATAATGTTCAACATCTGCTCATAATAACGCTGCAGTCGCGGAAAAACGTTCGCTTTGCTTTACGTAATCATGTTTGACATAAACAGCTGATTGGTTTACTCGTTATGCCAAAGATGAAAAGGGCAACAGCGTAAATATTATCCTATCACACAAGACGATATGATTGAGTATGCCATTCGCCGCGTTGTTGGCAAGTCAACCGTCAGCGATTCTTTAATTCGTGTCGTCCCAGCAATGCCAGTTTTTTGTATCTACATGGAGTGATTAATCAGACGACTGCGAACGCAAGCGCTCGGCGCTGACAGATAAATAAGAGCGCCCTCCCAAAACCTTAATTAGTTTTCGTTTAGTGCCAGTAAAGGCCGACTTCTATGAGGCGCCGTAGGTTGCGTGTGTGAGTTTGGTTGAAATGGCACGAACTAGAAGTAACGGTTGAATCTGAGCAAGTGGTTGAGACAGCCTTTCCTTTTGTCGGATTATAGAACGTCTACTTTCTGCGCAAGTGGTTGAGAGCGATGTCCGGTGACGAAAAAGGTTTCCACATAAAACAACGTTTCAAGCAATACTATTCCCCTGTTTTCTTTAAGGATTTTATCGCTTTCGTGCATGTTTGCATGTGTACAACTAAACCATGGCACATTAAGTAATTACGATAAACACTTTCAATGTATGCATTTAAAAACAGTGTAGCTACATCTGAGCCAGTGTCAAGTTACAGGCATTTCAAAATTAGAAAACAATCATAATATTCTCAGAATTGTCAGTTCAGCCACTGTCTGTTTTTCGCTTCACCAGTTCATAACAGCCACTCCATAATTATATAGTCATTGACATCCATATATATATATATATATATATATATATATATATATATATATATATATATATATATATATATATATATATATATATATATATATATATTATATATGCAAAATAACGACACAAGTCCAGCGTAGATTGAAATAGGCCAAAGAATGACATTTAGATTTATTAATTAAGGAGCATGAAATTAGGCAAGCATACACCATCAAAATAAGATACATCCAATAATCTCAGCAAGCATGCCGGCCCCCAAAAGGTGTTTACACATAATTAGTAAATCATGCCTATCAGCTACCCACTACCAGTACTATCTGTACCACTACTGACTTATATACAATTCACCTGGTATCGGTGGGGGTCACTCCGCCGTGAATTAACCATACACATATATGTACAAACAGAAAGGCTGGGGTACTCGATCCCGCAGCCAAACATGGTAAATGAAAAAAGTGGGCTAACCACCCAACATTCGTGAACAATTCATAATGAACATTATGGAAACACAACACACAATGTATAAAGGTGTTACATATCTAGACATTAGTCAACCAATAACTACTAACACATCAGACCGAGAGGTAGGGCCAAACAGCCACACAAATGTACTCGTAAAAAGTACCCGCACTAAAAACCCTGTGTACACTACAGAAAACTCAGTGGAGGGAAAAGAGTTAATGCAGAACCTCGTGTACCAAACTTTAACAGGGAAAAGTGTCCAAAAAATTCAAAACCTTTGTGAACTACCTCTCTGTCTTCAGTGTTTCACAGTGTATCCCTACATAATGCACCACTTGATTTATTAGATAACACTGGGTAACAACTGTTAACACAATATTAGGGAGGAGGGTGGGATTTTTCAAACGGATCGGAATAAACCGAACAACAAAACTGATCTTGCAATAAAATCAACAAATTCAGCGATAACGAATAATCAGTAACAATAGAAATTCGGAAAAATTTGCAGCGCAAAGGTCTCACAACGACACAAGCTAACTTGTCAATCGAGAGAGGCTGGCTCTAGGTCACGTGGTTGGTGTATCCTTACGCGTGAGCGAGTAATTAGGCCAAATCTCTCTCTCTACCATAAAAGGTCTAACCTCAAATCGCCTTCATTGCCTTGTCATCTCGCATAAAATCCTTTATGCGCCGCTGTCACATAAATTCATTTATGCAAAATAACAACACAAGTCCAGCGTAGATTGAAATAGGCCAAAGAATGACATTTAGATTTATTAATTAAGGAGCATGAAATTAGGCAAGCATACACCATCAAAATAAGATACATCCAATAATCTCAGCAAGCATGCCGGCCCCCAAAAGGTGTTTACACATAATTAGTAAATCATGCCTATCAGCTACCCACTACCAGTACTATCTGTACCACTACTGACTTATATACAAATCACATGGTATCGGTCACTCCGCCACTAGGTCACCCTCTGTGACCGACCCCACCATAATATATATATATATATATATATATATATATATATATATATATATATATATATATATATATATATATATATATATATATATATATATATATATAATATACATATTAATATAATTTTTTTCAAATGGTTTCCCCTTTGTCCGCTACGGCGCCCCATACTTGTCCCCCGTCAGTTTGTGTTGGTAGTGCCAACCAGAAAACTCCTGCACATAGAAAGTCTAGCAGACGCGACAACCACTTTCGTAAACACATAATCTGAATGCTGGGGAATACACGTTGATTTTAGACGACGATTCGAGGCCCTGCGATTGTTGGCGGCAAGAGGTAATTCCTGCCTTAAACAACAACAACAACAACAACAAACTGCCTGTTTTCGTGGTTTAATGAGAATGCTTGGACAACCAACGTGTTTTCGAAAACACTGGGACGCGGATCCATGAATGGAGGCGACTATCGACAGAGATCAGTGATTTAGCCTGCTGGTCGTGAAATATATTTTCGTTTGTCCATGAATTGTCCTAGCCTCACCGGCGAGACTGCAAATGAGTACATTTTAAAGATCTCATTGTATAATCCAACTGAAAAGTTGCCAATAATAAACTGATTCTGATTATCCTTCTTCAAATGTCGATCGTGGAATTCAATATACTCCATCCATTGTTGACCATATTTTCTATTGACACATATTGATAATTCAAAGATATATCATAGTCACACCCATTTAGACCTACCATTTGATTATTTTATTTATATTAGTTCCGAGCATTGCATAGTTGGCACAGTTGGCGTTCGATAGATCAGCTGCCCTAAAAGTGTTTAAGTATTGAGTTTTTTTGCAAATGTCTTAGACTCCTCTCTTCGATATGGTCTTGTACGATATGCTCTTACACTATGCCTCTGCAGTTTTTGATAGATTGTTTTTTATTGGACATTGAGATTGTTTGCCGGGTAAGCATGGTACTGTATTCATTTTTAAAAGTGTCGATTACGGAAACGGTTTTGATGACGTGTTCCCTCCCGACATAAAGGACACCCTTGTACTGTGCTTGTGTTAGCCGCGAGACCGGCCGATGGTAGACTTTAACCACATAAATTACTTCCCCAACACAGTGACCCAGGCTGGAGTAGCATAGTTGCCAACGCTATGTTTACGCGAACATAATCTTATCTTGCCTCACACACAGCTTACGTAATCAATGGTTCAACGGACGAACGCTCTTTCTAATCCGGTATGAGCGGCCACAGTTAGCTAGTGTTGAACGCTGTATTTCACATTAGGCCTATTACACTGAGTGCATTCAATACTAACCACAGAGCGGTTCTTCAGTCAAGCAAAATTCTACGAGATTCTCACTGGGTTGAATCTCGATATTTTCAAAATGAAGCTTCGTAAATGCAGTAAGGAATGTAATTTACATACATGGCCTCCATTAACCCGGCATTCCTTGCCCGAACCACATAGCTCTTAGACAAACAACATAGTCGTGATTGTCACGATTGTATATATTTGTCCGTGTTCCAGATATGTAATGTATGCTTTGTAAATGAAAGAGCCGGTATCAGGGGCGGATCCAGGCATCACATTTGGCCGGTTTCCAACCTTAGTATGTTAGGAGTCCCGGGGAATGATCGCGTTATAGGTCACAATACACTAACACAAACGTACACATAATTGGCACATAATACACTAACACACACGTGCACACAATTGGCACATTGTTATTCCCGCAGCCTTGTTGCTGACGATGTCGGCCACTTGAATGTACCGTGGCTGCTTTCTAGCAAAGTCATAGTGGGTGTACATTAACTTTCCATTCAACCTGCCCTCGTGGATCTAAGACAAGTCAAACCGACTTTTCACACTCACGAGCGAGACCAGTTTGGATGCTGCCTGACAACTTCTGGTTGTCCGATGTAGACGCAGGCAAACTGCTGCTGCCGATGTCCTTCCATTTCTGCATACATTGATTGGGGGAAGGAAGGTCATCTTCATACGGGCGTCAGCCTCTACGATGTTCGTGTGCTGCTGGCGACCACATCGCCGACGAGGTGCAGCTTATGTGACGCCAATTACCCCCCACTAAGTATGCTGCCTGCTGAAACCACCGTTTGTGGTATGTGCGAATGTTGTCTCGACCATGCTGTAACGCTGTGATCACATTGTACACTTCGTGGAAAACCAAGGCTTGGTTCACCCCTGAGCTCTTCAGACTGATTGTGGTATATGAGGATCGTGAGGGTACCTACCAATGACACGACAAAATCAAAGCTAGCCGTGACATGGAGCCTTCCTGGGTGTTTCTGCATCCACATTGGTTTTGTTAAGACTGTAGGATGCCAGGTAGCATCATAGTTCATTCAATCGTCTTCTCTCGCCAGGTAGCATCATAGTTCTTTCAATCGTCTCCTCTCGCCAGGTAGCATCATAGTTCATTCAATCGTGTCTTCTCGCCAGGTAGTTCGCAGAATTGACTGAGCAGTGGCCATAGAGATGGAGTCCACAGCAGGTTACACGTTTACCCCTTGTGTATGATCTCTTACGTCACCAGAGAGATAAAAACCTCTCTGGATCCACACCTGCAGTATTGGAAAATGCGATTGGCTCATTTAATTATACAAACAAATATCAAAAGGGCTCGTAAATGCTCTGCATCAGTTTGCAGCACCGTCAGTTACGTAGTGGCGACGCTTGACGGGGAACGCCTACTGTGGTGAATTTCTGGAGAAAAAACGAAATGGTATTCCGCATTTATTTAGCCAAATAATTGCGTTTTCTGAAAATTCCTGATGAAATTTCGCAGGACGCCACGGACAGTGTTAATTGTTTTAAAAGACCAACGATAAATTCACCACTTATACTGACCGACAAGACTGTTTCCACGACTCCGCTGTCATTCCGCCAACGAGGGTGGCGTTGGTTGGCTGTGACAGGGGCGCTAGACATTGCTCCGCCTGGCTCATCAGTGCCATGGCTCCTGGGCACGTGTCGCCCCTCACACCTGTGGCAGCCAACAATGTTAAGTCAAACACAAACTTTAAATGTAAAAACATTTTAAAGGTACAAAGAATAAAATCCTGTTATATAGTATAAACGATATCTATTCTAACATGACTACCACGGTAACACCAAAGAGGTAGAAGACAACTGTGATAGGTTGACGACATCAAACATTGGACAGATGGTGGACTTGAAGTGGCTAGAGAGATTGCAAGGAGACGACAACGGCCTAACTGAGTCTATGGCCATCACCATTCTGATATCCGGATCGCCCAATGTGTTTCATTGATTCACCATGTTTATAATATACTATGATTTTACGATTAAGACAATCAGATTTAGTACCTTTAAATGTCCACGTGTAAAGTAGATGGGTGTTTGGGAAATGCGCCTCGCTTTGGCATAGAATGACAAAGGCAAATATGGTTGTGTAGTAATACTGCCTATTCTGTCTTGTTACTCTTGTTTGGTGCACACCCATTAAGTCAAGTCAGAACTGTTTTTATTCATAAACCAGTGTGGAGAAATTTATTGGTATGGTCGAGGTCGTACTCATCTGTGGCAAGCACTGACGCCATAGTTTCTCCATCAACGTATGAAGTACCACGGTGACCGTACCACCCTCAAAACAAAATTCGGCACCCGCTCTAGTTTGAGATCTACCCCAGATAGATCTATGACATATACATACATTTCACGTGACATTGATTAACATTTCATATTTCAACTGACTGCATATAGCAGCTATACAACCGCCTACATTTTATATATATATATATATATATATACATATATACATATATACATACATACATACATACATACATACATACACACACACACACACACACACCCACGCACGCACGCACGCACGCACGCACGCACGCACGCACGCACGCACGCACACACACACACACACACACACACACACACACACACACACACACATATATGCATAGGCAGCGACACAAACGTTTAAAGAGAGAGGACATGCAGATGTTAGCTTTTTTGAAAGTATAGATGGAAGGAACCTCCCAATTGATTTTAAACCACAACCACCAGAAAGAGCTGTATTTAACTGTATTTAACTGTATTTAACTGAAAAAGTAGCACAATATATGAAAATTGTAAGTGTTCAGCCAATCGACAATATCGTAACTTCAATCAACGGCCTGTGACGCGAACTTTGAAATGCGACGTTTGGTTGAGTAAGACAGCAAGGCCAAGGGATAGTATTTCTTTTGTTTTTCCCATTGAAACCAATACTGTACTGTACAATTCCATACTGTACGCATAGTTACGATTCGGTGTTTTGAAGTGGTTAATACAAACTTTACACTTTTATTTTTGTCTTGCAAATGACCAGCCACAGCGTTTCCGCCAAATGCTACACATCTGTTTTCGATAAAATCAACATGGAAACCAAACAACCCGGATGTTGTCTGGTTTCCATGTTGATGACGTGACGGAAGGAACTCCGGTGTACGAAAACAACCCGGATGTTGTCTTCGTACACTGGGGATCCTTCCGTCACTGTCCCGTGGATACGCTGCAAACAAACAACTATAATTTAAGTGTGTGTGCAGCAGAAGTTCCGTAGGCCTATATTCCTCAAATGTGTCCTTTTTCTGTTAATTTTGTTCAGGGCACCGTTTCAAAATCACTGACAATTAATTCGTATGACATGAACCCTGAATAAAATAATGGTCTTTCCCCTTGTGGCCATCACATCTGTCCAATTACCCGGTATCCCCGATGACACGGCGCCGTAGTGTCAAGGCAAGTGAGTCGTCGTTCTGAAATTAGCATGCAGGACGTGGAGTATTGCAATTGATAGGACACATACGCCTTTGCGAATAAAACACGTGTAGACCTATGCGTTCTAAGGATGAACGAGACGGATTTTTCTGGGTTTATGTCGACAACAATTGTTTTTGAATGTTGCATGTGCGTAGACTAACAGTTTCATGCTGCCAAATATGTTAAATGGATCGTAATTATATGACGCCACTCTATCTCGGCTGGCAAATCGTTTATACAGACCAGTTGTTTAACGCTGCGAGTAAGGTTATTATGGAGTATATGTTTCGGTTGTGTTTTGGGATAAGGTACAGCAAGGACGAGGTTGGTAATATTATTTCTAATGTATCGTGCAAGTTCGATTCGTCGGTTTTCCACTGAAGAAAAATGCCACCCTACAGAAAATGTTAACGTAAAAACTAACAGCCTCACTAAAATATCCAATGTCGTCGCGCTTCGTTAATAATGTTCGCCAGGTGAAGCGAACGACCAGATAAATCATCACTGACTACATCATCAACCCTGTTCTCCAACGACCTGAAAATTATTAGGCAGTTGTAACATGGATTATTCACAAATGGTACAACCACATATATAATATATCCTGGAAATTAACTCCATCTGGTCTTGACAACGACACTATCAGACACGGTGTCATTTCATAAAGCCTGAATAGGAGAAGTCGTGTGTGCATAAATGTGCCGATGCATGTCATCTGTTAGACGTTCTCATGCTGCGGGTTAGACGTCCCATACCATCCGTTAGACGTCCCATGCCGCCCGTTAGGCGTTCCCGTGACACCCGTTAGACGTCACATGCAACCCGTTAAACGTTCCATGCCACCCGTTAAGCGGTCCCGTGCAACCAACTGTACGTTTTCATGCCACCCATCACACGTTCCCACACCACTCTCTAAACGCTAGACGTTCCGGTTTCACTACAATTATGGTGCCACTATATGCCAACCCAACAGACAGTTCCATGCCACCCGTCAAACGTCCCTTGCCACCCAAATATACGTCTGCATGGCACATCAATAGACGTTTCGATGCCGCCAGTTTGACGTCCCATGCCAACCAAAATTAGACGTTTCCATGCCTTCCGTTAGACGTTTCCACGACGCCTGGATAATGAACGCATGCCATCCGTTATATATTGATATGCTTCGTTTAGTTAGACGTTTCCACGACATCTGGTTAATGTAGGTGTAGGATAGAACCCTAATAAAAGAAATGGAAACAAAATATTGTTACATATTTGTTACATGGTATTGCAGCTAACTGGAAAGCAGGGGTTATGTTTTTGTCCAGGTGGGTTTTGTCCATGGGGGTTCTGTCCGTCAGGGGTTCTGTCCGCCACCCGGTTAGTGTACGTATGCCTTCCGATATATATTGATATGCCACGTTTAATTAGACGTTTCCACGACGCCTGGTTAATGTACGTATGCATTCCATTATATAATTATATGTCACGTTTAATTAGACGTGTCCACGATGCCTGGTTAATGTACGTATGAATTCCGGTATATAACGATATGCCATGTTTAGTTAGACGTTTCTACGCCACCCTATAAACATTCGTCTTATGCAAAAGTGTCCTTTGTTGGTTGTGCCCACACTATCGAGGTTACTGTCTGGCGTCCATTTCAAACACATCGACAATCATCACTTGAAACATTCCAACCTTTGCGCGATGAACTACAACTGTTGAAGGCGTCGTGTCGCCGAGGTCGCTTTGAACTCGCAAATCGCGTGGCTTGGCTTCTACTTCAGGGATGACCTTTGAAAGGAGAAACCCAATGGTGGGCGGAATGACCTGCTGAGCGACGAGAGGCAGTCTGTGTTTGAGCACAGGCCAACGCTAATACGCCTGCTTGTGTTATTGCCGTCCCTAGTGCAGCGTTAAGTTAACACTTTCTCTCCGCTTGGAAAAAACCAATAGCGACAAAAACAAAATTAGATTTGCGATGTGAGTACAGCGAGTATTCGTCTGCTGTTCTCAATAGGCGCCCTTTTTGCAGATCCACAACGATGGACGTGGACCTATTTTTATCGATCCATCACACAACAGTTTTATATCGTGTGCGCCGTCTTGTTTGTCAGACAAAATTGCACTAACGTGTGTGCACGTGTGCGCGTCTGTGTGTGTGCGCGCGTGCGTGCGTGCGTGCGTGCGTGCGTGCATGTGTGCGTGTGTGTAGTCATATCTATTATACTATCTAATATGGACAAACAGTTTGGCTTTAAAAAAGCATAGGACAGATGTTTATTTATGTCTTAAAGGAAGTTATTGACAGACACAGAAGTCTAAATGGGTCAATGTTTATGTGTTTTCTAGATGCTTCTAAGGCTTTTGATAGAGTAAAACACTCTATATTATTTCAGAAGTTGATTGATAGGGGTGTGCCTGGATACATTGTTAGACTGCTTATGTATTGGCATTCAAATCAGACTATGTGTATAAGATGGTCAGGCAACTTGTCTGAACATTTTGGTGTTACGAAAGGTGTGAGGCAAGGAGGTATACTCTCACCAGACCTAGGGCCGAGTACATTTTTATGAGTAAAATATGAGTATGAGTACATTGGTGATGGCTGAGTACGAGTATATTGGTGATGGCTGAGTACGAGTACATTGGTGATGGCTGAGTACGAGTACATTGGTGATGGCTGAGTACGAGTACATTGGTGATGGCTGAGTACGAGTACATTGGTGATGGCTGAGTACGAGTACATTGGTGATGGCTGAGTACGAGTACATTGGTGATGGCTGAGTACGAGTACATTGGTGATGGCTGAGTACGAGTACATTGGTGATGGCTGAGTATGAGTACATTGGTGATGGCTGAGTACGAGTACATTGGTGATGGCTGAGTATGAGTACATTGGTGATGGCTGAGTATGAGTACGAGTACATTTCCACGAGTACGAGTACATCTTATATGATATTATAGTAACATTGTGAATTAATTTATATAATTCACGAAGAGTTGACTATGCAACGGGAGTTGATCAAACGTTTTCTGAGGAAAACTGTAAAAAAACTCTTTATTTAATCAAATAACATAATCACAGAGCATTAAGCGCCTGGTCGTGGTAAAAAACGTGTTGCCGTCCTGTCATTTAGTGTCCTTGTTTGCTGTTGAACCTAATGAACATCAGCTGTCCAAAGGTGGAGTCCTTATGGGAACATGCTTCAAGGTGGAATACTTTTCCAGCAATTCTGAATAGCCTCTCGACTGGGGCTGATGGGGCCGGGATACTGAGATGATGAGGGAATAGCTGAGGTATAGTCGGGAAAATGCGGCGCTGTGCCTGCCAGCATGCATTCAAATACGGGTTCAAATGTATTTAAATTGAAAATACTTTTCAAAATGCATTTTATAGCACAGCACAGCAAGAAAAAGAAATCAAGAAATATAACCATTAAATATATATGATTATATTATGAATCAATGAACACTGTTAGGCATATTGTGGCTGGCAGTGGCCACAAGTCCACAACTAATGTTTGCTGAGAGGGTGGATTAGCTCAACATCCCTTGTGTACACTAACCACGCTACAAATTGGCACCAGACAATACTGATGCAGGCTGTCTGACTTGACGACTCAGCTAGCAGTACTTAGCACTGTCACTTGTGAGAGCAACAAAGGCATTTTATGACTAACTGATTAATGACCCTTTAATTATGGGCTTACTGGACTTCCTGGTTTAATTAAACAAACACAATGATTATGGCCTGGACTGTAAACTAGTACAACTATGGATATGAACTAGAGGTTTCTGACTGGGAAAAGAATCAAAAGATGCTGCCTCTTGAAGTGAAGCCTTTGTGACTTCGGTGCATTCAATGTGCAGAAAATTGATCCACGGTGTGAATTTGTGAAAACTCATCAATACCAAGTAAAAATGTAACCACATCTACTAAATGTAACAATAATAATTATTACAAATCAAGGGCTATTACATTGCAATTAATCTACACATGGTAGGTTTTTATGGACATTTGTACATGCTGCACAGTTGAGTCTCCAATAAAGATATTAAATTGAATTGAATTGAATATCAGGGAAGCCAGAAGAAGTGTTTGTTTGGTTCTCATTTGAAAGATGCCCTGCGGTAAAAATCGGGACTCCCAAATCGACCGCTCACATCGGAATCCGCGTGTAGGAATTTTTTTCACAACACTCGAATTCGATCGATCGTACAACTACCATGACAGGTTACACACCAAAAGAAGCGTGGACATTCCTGGAATACCCATATAAAAATATACCATGGTAAACCATGACATCACATGGTAAACCATGACATTACATGGTAAACTGTAGCATGCCATGGTTTACCTGTTTCAAAACACCATGGTATTTTACCATGGCTTCTTTGTTTCAAAGCACCATGGATTACCATGGTTTCCATGGTATATCATGGTATTTTACCATGGCCTACTATGATTTACCACGGTTTACCTGTTTCAAAACACCATGGTATACCATGACATTTACCATGGTATATTTTCATAAGGATACCCATGCAAAATAATTCTAAAATCAATTGTTATGGTAAAACAACTTTCACGGAAAAAACATGGGGATCATTATTGTCATCAGCTCAATATTGCCAACATTTGAGCGATCGAAAAATATTTTGCTTGGCTCCCCTTCCAAAATCAATAAGTATGACTCCAAGAAGCCACATGGAAATGTGGTGCTTTTGTCCGCCAAGTAAGTGTAATCCTGCTAACCGCCCTACTTCGGCTAAACGCTGCAACGATCTGGTGCTGCTATCGACACACGACCACCTACGCGGCGCATAAATAAATGAAACTGAAAAACACGATTCGAGCCGATATCTATTTCTGAGAAAGTCGCAGCAAAACAGGTCAAAAATAATAATACATACAACTATGTAATACCATGTGTTATTATGATGGGGATGAGCTATTATTATGCTGGGGATGAGCTATTTTTATATGTCATAAGCTACCAAACCCGTGTCATCTTTCCATACGCAAAATAAATTGCGCATAATTATGTAGTTGTCACTCCTGTTATAGCTGCATAGCCCTACATGTCGACTGTCACACGCCTGGCGTTTGACACATTCAAGGGTCATCTCACGCCGTCACGTCTTACTGCACGACTGTTTTCTTTCTGTTTTACCAGTAATATCACTAGTCATTATACACAAGAATGCATCAGTTAGTTGAATGCACCATACTTCAGAATGCACCAGTTAGTTGAATGCACCATACACCAGAATGCATCAGTTAGTTGAATGCACCATACATTAGAATGCACCAGTTAGTTGAATGCACCATACACCAGAATGCACCAGTTAGGTGAACAACATTCCTTGGGACAGACACCGGGGAGGTCATGTTTGCATGCCAGACGTAAAAATCTTACTCGTTAACATAACATATGTGTAATGGCGTGTTAGTCCTGCTAAGTGGCTCTTCACAGCGTGGACATATAAGCACATAGCCGCCGACAGAGCTAACAAACATCTTGTTACACCTATACTGTCGTTTAGCCTTAACTCTCGACAACAACTGGCTAACAGATTGATTCACTCGGAGCAGGGAGCCGTCAAAATGTATGTGTGTCGCTTCGATTGGAATGATATCCTTTGGTTTTGTGTTAAATAAACCCTGAAAAAGGCAACGTTTTTTCATGTGTCACGTGTCGAAGCTGAGTTTGCGGTGCGACAACGAGCAGTACCATGATTTATATTTGACTGATTTACTTGTAGGTTCAGTGAGAATATGATTAGTTTCTTGACTTTGTTCATTACTTTCGGGTACCTCAGTCTCGCTGTTTATGACACCGAAGCGCTCCTATTCGATAGTAGTGAGTAACTGATCTACCTTATTTGTTTTATTCCCTAAATATGGAGATATTGCATGTGTTGAGAGAAATAAGTTTACTAGTTTGAAATTAATGTTTTGCGACAAATCTTACTTTAGTTTAATCATCCAGAGTCATCGCAATAATAACTGTATCAACATTGCCATAACATTCATCACCAAATCATCAAGATATACGTAATTTCATGCAACAAAAACCATTTGATAATTCTTCCCGTAATGCATATATAAATTATATAAATAAATTATATATATATATATATATATATATATATATATATATATATATATATAGTATATATATATAATATATATATATATATATATATATTATCCATAAACTGACAATATATATATATATATATATATATATACACACACATATATATATATATATATATATATATATATATATATATATATATATATATATATATATATATGCATATATATATATATACATACATACATACATACATATGTATATACACACACACACACACACACACACACACACACACACACACACACACACACACACACACACACACACACACACACACACATTTCAAAAGCGATAAGAACATTCAGGAATCCTTATTAGTAAATAAACGATTTTAAAAGGAGCTAACCTTTGGATCGAAATGTTATACTATATAATTATAATGGAAAGCGCGAAATACGTGCCCTAAAACATGTGCGTAAGTTTAGTTCCTTTGAAGAGTTTCATATTACAGAGTGCTCTGTCCAGACTTACAACAAAGACACTCACGTGTGTTGCGGCAACGAACTATACCCAAAAGATCCGAACACTAAGTGCTGCTTCGATAAGATCACGGACTCACGTGCGGGACTCTGCACAGGAAAGATACGATTACACAACCCATTCAGTAAGTATACATTATGTGTGTTAATATATACACCTGTATATGTATGTATGTATGTATATATGTATGTATGTATGTATGTATGTATGTATGTATGTATGTATGTATGTATGTATGTATGTATGTATGCATGCACACACAGTACGCACACACCGTACACACAGTACACATACACCGTACATACACATACCGTACACACGCACACACCGTACATACACGGTACACACACCTTACACATACACCGTACACACACCATACACACACCGTACACACACCGTACACATAATGTACACACACTGTACACACACGCACGCACCGTACACACATAGTATACACACACACCGTACACACATATACCGTGCGCACACACCGTACACACACACCGACACGCACACGCACACGTACACACACGCACACGCCGTACACACACGCACACGCACGCACGCACGCACGCACGCACGCACACACACACACACACACACACACACACACACACACGCAATACACGCGAATGTGTATTTCTTGGTAAAGTAAATGAACACTATATAAGATGAGATGTCCCTTTTGTCACACAGGTTGTGATGGAATGTATTACGATAGAGAAGTTGCATTTTGCTGTAACAAAAAGATCTACGCCAAGTCGCCGACCATTGGTTGTTGTGTTCGCCAGTTGTATGATCCAACTAAATTTCGCTGCGATACTTTCATGACAATCAAACGGACACTTGAAGAAATCCAATGAACATATTTTAATTAACAACTGACTTGAGTAAATGTTAGTCACAAAACATTTAAAATATAAGAACATAAAACAATGTACAAAATGTTTCTTGTTGTTTCTTGGTCGTCAAGAGCGTTTCCTAACAAAGTCATCCGTAAACATTTTCACAACCCACACGAGATTTGACACTTTGATGCATGCATGGGGACTTTTATGTGCCCTGTTACATAC
The DNA here is from genome assembly GCA_033239005.1 of Lamellibrachia satsuma. Lineage (NCBI taxonomy): Eukaryota > Metazoa > Annelida > Polychaeta > Sabellida > Siboglinidae > Lamellibrachia > Lamellibrachia satsuma. The sequence continues at coordinate 11,799,779 of BSQZ01000004.1, forward strand.
ACCAGGTAAGGAAGGTTCTACGGTTCCAATGTCCCAGTCCGACGGAAACACGTTTCATATCTCTACGTGAGGTACTGGGTGACGTGACTAATGTTTACTTGAAGTTGGCAGGAAGTGAACTCTCGACCTCACGACTACCAGTAATGCTCTGTATCATGGCACCACATTACATGCGGGGTTTTACTGGCTTTTATCCACAGCTCTGTTCCACACAGAATGTGTGGAATGAATGCGGGTACAATAATATTCAAACCTGTGTTCGTCAAGATGCCATATGGATGGAAAACACTAGAACACAGAATACTGAACATAAATGGTAAAGGATCGTCATAATCGTGTCATAGACGATTAAATATTAATTGTATTATCTGGCTCATTACAAAGGAGCGAGGTGTCTGCGAGAACAATGGGGCTGTCTCGGACGATAACGCTATTTTGTAGGAAGAGACATTAAGCTGAATTTGTTCCTTCCTGACACACACCGTTTGTGTACACTATATTTATGGTAGAAAAACGTCAAAGCCATGCATATATTATATGGTGGCGACACAGAGGAAGAGAGTTGCAGACAGGGAAAGCAACGACTCTAAAGAATCCATAGTAGTTGTAGCATGACCCAAAAATATACAAAAGATGTGAACAGCCACGTGAAACTGGATGGTCGTAGACAGATAAATAATGTGATTGGTGTCACTGGAAGTGCCTGATGCCAAGGTAAGTGATTGATGCCAGTGGGAAGTCAAGTGACTAGCGCTGATGGAACGTGACTATTCAAAGGCGGTCCTTCGGGACGAGGATGACGTCGGCAAAGGGTCGGTCGTGGGTCCTGAGGTGACTCAGGAGTTCAATTCGAGATGTGCAGATGTTGGAGCTGTAGGGCCAGGAGATTCCGGGTGGACGTGTGGTTCTTTGTTCCTCTCTTTTTCTCTGCCTCTTCTCAACCTCATTCAGTAGGCGGTCTGATTCAAAGTGGACCGTGCGGCTCCAAAGTGGACGGTCGGTGGCCTGATCCTCTCAGGTTGTGGTATTGATGCGGCTCTTTCTCTGACCGCCACGGGATGCTATGGCTCAGCAGAGATATGAGGGCCTTTCGAGGGAGTCAAGAGTCGGGCATTCCAAACACAATGGCCCGTACAGCAAATGTTGTTATGTACAATCATTTCCTCGATGTTGCTTTAGCCTCACTGAGGCCGCTGGTGTTCATGCGGCGGTCGTCCCAATGGATGACAGGCATTCTTGAAGGGTCTTTAGGTGGCAGTGGTGAGTGATCCACTCTTCACTCCCATATAATGTAGTATTGACGCAGACGGCTTTGAACACCATACTTTTTGTCTCCTTCCTGAAGCTGTGGTCGTCAAAGACTCGGTGGCGCAACTTCCTAGACGAGGTGTTGACCAAGCAGATTCGGTTCTGAATTTAAAGTGACTAATGCTAAAGGGAAGTGACTAGTGCTGATGTCAATGTAAATGTTTGGTATTAAGGAAAGTGACTAGTAGCAACGAGAAGTGAATGAAGCCGGTGGAAGTGACTGGTGCTATGGGAAGAGTATGAAACCAAAGGAAGTACTGACTAATGACAATGAGAAGTGACTGACTGACAACCAAACAATTGTCAATATGCTTACATGGAAGCCACTTGTTAAGATACACTCACAAATACCGATATAATTTCTTACATGTCTACGAACGTTGAATGGGAACACAGACCTGTGTTTGGGAAATTCTAAACGAAAAGTTAAACATCTATTTAGGAAATAGTGTCTCGTTAAAAGTTGATACATTTTCCTAGTACTGTTTCTGTGCCCAACAGTGTCCCTATTAATTATGCTGCAGCCGCGTGGACTTTGCATTGAACGACCACGATCTAATTCGTTGAGCAGCACTCCATAACTAGCTTGTATTGACCGGAATCCGTCTGATGTAGTTACGATATCACATAGCAGTACTTATTATCGGGACATCGTCTAGCACCGCCGGTCGATCGCTGGGCTGCGTCGCCTAATATTCCCTTATCTCACACTACCTGCTAATCTTGTTTCCGTCTTGTAACCTCCCGGGCGTGCACGCTAGGAGATGTTGTGCAAGGAGCTACAACGCCCTATGTATAAGCATACAGCCTTGGGGGTGTGGAGGGTACTGGTATTTATTTCGTTATTAGCCAGTTCACGGTGATTTGGGGAAATGACACTGGATCGATCAAAATACTATGAATTGGTCAGAGTATATAAATAAATATATATATATATATATATATATATATATATATATATATATATATATATATATATATATATATATATTTATTTATTTATTTATTTATGCAAAATAACAACACAAGTCCAGCGTAGATTGGAATAGGCCAAAGAACGACATTTAGATTTATTAATTAAGGAGCAGGAAATTAGGCAAGCATACATCATCAAAATAAGTTACATCCAATAATCTCAGCAAGCATGCCGGCCCCCAAAAGGTGAGAGAGAGAGAGATAGAGGGGAAAGGCATGTCATGCAGTCATACATGAAGTGGGATGTTGCTGACTGCGCTGGTGTAAATTATAATACAGAATGTTCTTAAGCGAAACACTGTAATGATGATTCAAACAATATCAAGGAACACACTCTAGCTGTGTCGGCCACTGAGATGGGAGGACTGCTTAAAGAAGGATGCAAGAAAAGCAGAGGAGGATGAATGACAAGTGCAGAGAGAAGGCTGTCAATATGGGGAAGGCTGTCAATATGGGGAAGGCTGTCAATAGTGGGAAGGCTGGAAGGGCGGAGACGCAGCATAGAAAGTGGGGAAAACAACGCCTGTGAATTTGAGGCAGTAATTATGATTTGATATATAATATTCGAAGTGGACGAATATTCTCGCACATATTTACATATATCGTCGTCGTCGTCATTAAAATGGCTACTATATACCATAACTGGCTTACATTCACAGAGCTTGACCACGTAGTCCAAGAGCATTAGATAAAAGCGCCCAACATCGAAATAAATAGTACAATGCAAATGTTTTTTTTATTTGGTTTTCCGTTACTATGACAACCACTGACATTACTGTTGGTCATTTTGAGGTAACGTGTGTCTCTCGATCGGTGCAAGTGTCGATGTCCTGGCCAAAAACACGTCCCGTCTTCGACAAAAAGACACATTATAGAGTGGATAACATTATAGGGTGGATGACGATTTGCAAGAATACCAATACTTGCACCCACATAGAGATGTCAAATGTCTCAAAATGACCAGGAGTAATGCTAATTGATGTCACAGTAACAAACCAAACCAATATCGTATAGAAAATGTGTTACAATGTTATCTTAATATGCATTTCTTTGATCTAATAGGGTGGGATAGTGTTTTGGCCATGAAATCAATACCTGTACCCACATTGAGATGCCAAATGACACAAAATAACCAAGAGTAGTGGGTATCACAATAGCAGAATAAAATAATTTAATATGGCTATACGGCTACAATTAATGTGAGGCAGGTGGTGAGTGTTCATATAAGACAAATCGTTGTGCTGAATGGAGTAAAACTAAAAAATAAAAGCAAGGTGTGAGAAACTGTTCAGAAACTGGCAACAACCATTTTTTGTAAGTTAATTCATCCCAAAAGATACCGACCAGTTAGCACAACTTAAAATTTCATGTTTACGAGAATACATCGCCCCATTTATTTCGTTAAGATAATATTTTTGTCAGGATACTGACTCACTGATAATCATTCACCCACCATACATCCACCCATCCTCTCACGTGACAACTAATCTCCAACCTACTCGGCAATCACGACACCAAGAGAGTCTGACGCATCCAGACAAATGACTGGACGTCTCTCGAAACTTGCTGACAGGCGAAAGCCCTAAATGTTATGTGTAAACTGGTTAATTTAGAGTTTGGCCTCCACTCCACGAACATCGGGTTGGTTAAATGTCATATATTTGTGTTTCCCTTTATGCATGCGTTTTGCTCTTTATTTTGGACGCGTTATCGGAACCTAAATCAGGTTTGACTAATGGTGATTTAATCTTACCAATCATCCCACAACTTGGGAATCTTGTATTTTACGTAGAAATACACTATGCCGTTGAGATTGATTCTGATTAACTGCAGATATATGCAAAGGCGACGATGATCCGAAGCAGGCAAATTGTCGCATGATGAGCCAATTGTCTGTTGTGTGCTATTTCGTAGAAAATCGATTATAAGATGCGGTTTTAATGTCGTGGATAATCGAAGTCGTAGCAATGGTGATGTGGGCAAAAATAAAATCGCATCGAACCACGTTCACGCATACGAGAAGAAAACATTGCCTTTTATGGGGCGCGATAGAACGTCTGCCTCTCAATCGAGAAAACCCGGGTTCGAATCCGCGTTTCGAAGCTTTCTCAATTTCATTCAGCCCACTTTGCCACAGTTCACTCAGCTCACACAGTTCACTCAGCTCACACAGTTCACTCAGCTCACACAGTTCACTCAGCTCACACAGTTCACTCAATTCACACAATTCACTCAGCTCACACAATTCACTCAGCTCACACAATTCACTCAGCTCACACAGTTCACTCAGCTCACACAATTCACTCAGCTCACACAGTTCACTCAGCTCACACAATTCACTCAGCTCACACAGTTCACTCAGCTCACACAGTTCACTCAGCTCACACAATTCACTCAGCTCACACAGTTCACTCAGCTCACACAGTTCACTCAGCTCACACAATTCACTCAGCTCACACAGTTCACTCAGCTCACACAGTTCACTCAGCTCACACAGTTCACTCAGCTTTAAATGAGTATCTGGATACAGAGAGTGGTGGACACGTGAACAAGTAGTCTTGCAGCGTGGCCGAATGCTTCCCAAAGAATCAATATGTCGTTGGAATGAACAGTTCTGTCAGGGGTGACGTGTAAGGCGCGTTGAACAGTCCCAAGGACTGGGTACCGCGCTATATAAGAACGCACCTTTACCTTGTTTCAGTCATATCCAAGTTATCCCACCAGTGTCAAACACTGGTCTCATTGAGGCTCTGTGTGTGAGGTTGTGAGTCCATCAGTGTACAACACTGGTCTCACTGAGGCCCTGTGTGTGAGGTTGTGAGTCCATCAATGTACAACACTGGTCTCACTGAGGCCCTGTGTGTGAGGTTGTGAGCCTATCAATGTACAACACTTGTCTCACTGAGGCCCTGTGTGTGAGGTTGTGAGTCCATCAATGTACAACACTGGTCTCACTGAGGCCCTGTGTGTGAGGTTGTGAGTCTATCAATGTAAACACTGGTCTCCTGGGCCCCGTATGGAAGGTTGTGAGTCCATCAGTGGACAACACTGGTCTCGCTGAGGCCCTGTGTATGAGGTTGTGAGTCCATCAATGTACAACACTGGTCTCCCTGGGGCCAGTATGGAAGTTTGTGAGTCCATCAGTGTAAACACTGGTCTCGCTGAGGCCCTGTGTGTGAGGTCGTGAGTCCATCAGTGAACACTGACCTCCCAGGAGCCCTGCGTGTCTGGTTGCGGATTTCGGTTGGGTTACTACGACAGTCGATAACAGTGCTTTCAAACATACTTGTATTTTTTATTTAGTTCATGCACATATTGGAGTACCTGATAACCTTCTCTCTAGATAGGCTTGAAGGAATACAGAGAAGAGCAATTAACTGATTCAAGAACTAAGGTAAACCAGTTATAAAAATATCGCCTAAGAGAATATGGCTTCACAACACTAGAGTTAAGAGGAGAGCAAATATAAGTTTTTAAAGTTATTGAGTGGTTATGAAAATATTGATATATGCGTTTTTTGTCTCTAAAGGAAGATATATGAACTGGAAGACACGATGTAATGTTAGTGGAGGAAATGTGTAGATTGGATATCATAACGTATTCATTCTCGCAACAAATGAATGGAACAAATTATCTACTGATTGTGTTAATGAGGCAGCATGAATGCGTTTAAACAGTATAAATATGTTTAGAAAGGCGGGTTACACACAGATGAATAAAAACGTTGGACTCTCGAGAAGCCAGTGGCTTCCTTGTCCACTTGCCATCTGTGTTTTTGTTCTGGATGGCAATCTTTTTAAATGTTGTTAAATCTCAGGAAGTTCAGTACAGTCACCCACGCATATTTCCACTACAAGGAAACAAAAACAATTAAACGACGGCTTGTAGACGATCAAGATATATTTATTGATGTCAAAGTGTTGATGTAACGGACGTTTACGACAGACGCGATACAGTGGACGGTTTTAATGGACGTCACCAAATGGAAAATTTCACGAACCGTCTTAGATAGATACGATGACGTGTTCCGTATGTTAGTCTGTCTCGTGTTAGTCTTGTGTACCGTGCAAATTGTTTGTTAAAAGCGATTTGTTTTTGTATGAATGTTATCTATAGGGTCTCAATATGCAGAAAACAATTTCGTTTTTAAAGTTTGCCATCTGTGATTTGCATTTAGGTGGGTTCTTAGTATGAAAATTAATTAATAATTATTTTTAATTATTGTAGATGCAATGAATTCGGCCGATAATACATGCACACTTAATTCATGCAAAAAAATCGCTTTCGGCAAATAATGTGTACGGGTTAACGCGGCACGTAAGACCATGTCGAACATTTTACTTGTGGATTCACTTTGAGGCAGGGAAAATGCACATTTACAGACTATGACACAGGTTTAAATGTCTAGTTGCATGGTGGTAGAAAATGTACGTGTCAGTGATGGATCCTTGGTGCACGAACACAGAACCCGATTAGTTTGAGTGACACATGACTGGGAGCTTCTTCCATCCAGTATGGATAGTTTGATCACCCCACGTTGCCACAGTTCACTCAGCTGTATAAATGAGTACCTGACAATACAGACAGTGGTGGAAATGTGAACGAATAGTCTTCGTGCAATTGCAGCGTGGCTGAATGCTTCCAAGAGAAGTTGAGATGGCCTTGGAATGAACAGGTCTGCCAGGGGGTGAAGTGTAAAGCGCTTTGAGCAGTCCTAAGGACTGGACACAGCGTTATACAAGAACGTACCTTTACCTTATGGTGCGAAACATCAGCCACATAAGACCGACATCTTATTCCATCCAGTATTGTGCGAAACATCAGCGACATAAGACGTAGAGCTTCTTCCAACCAGTATGGTGCGAAACATCAGCCACATAAGACGTAGAGCTTCTTCCATCCAGTATGGTGCGAAACATCAGCCACATAAGACGGGAAGCTTCTTCCATCCAGTATGGTGCGAAACATCAGCCACATAAGACGTAGAGCCTCTTCCATCCAGTATGGTGCGAAACATCAGCAACATAAGACGAGCAGCTTCTTCCATCCAGTATGGTGCGAAACATCAGCCACATAAGACGGGCAGCTTCTTCCATCCAGTATGGTGCAAAACATCAGCCACTTAAGACGTAGAGCTTCTTCCATCCAGTATGGTGCGAAACATCAGCCACATAAGATGTCAGCGTCTTCCATCCAGTATGGTGCGAAACATCAGCTACATAAGAACCGCATAAGCCACCAGATTGAGTGCCAGTCCTCAACTGTCACTCGTCAGGCTCGCCTGTTCCTAGCGGGGTTATAAGTTTGCATCCACATTGATATACACAACATTAACTCAGCATTATTATTGAATTAAAACTCCATCCTCAGTTGATTTAGCCTATCGCGAATCCGGTTCGTTGATGCCCAAATATGTAGTGTGTGAATTGTTTAAGGAACATCCGCAGTCGATTTAATAAAAAATGCGTGTCTTTGTTCAAATCATTGAGCTAATTGATTTTAGTCGATATATCTGGTAAAGCTCAAAATAGTGGATATTCAAAATTGTAAACACTTTGCGGGCCAATGCCGATCATGGACGAAATTTCCATTACATTCAATGTTTGTCAATCACATGACAAAATTACGAAATTTTACTAAGGGTGAAATGCGTAAGTTTTCTGCGTTTCCATTTTCACTTCAAGTAATGTTTGATCAAACATTAAATAATTGAATAGGTGTTCTGAAGATTTAAAAAAACTACATAATAAATGTTGCACAAACGAGCTAGCATGTTGCAGTGGATACTAGGTAGGTTTGGTATTTCGGAAAATTAATTTGAAATGAGACTAGTAAAAATCGAATTGAGGAGGAACCTTAAAGTAACCGCGCGGAGTAACAGACATGGGGAACCAGCAAGAAAGAAACTAGCGCGTCAACTAGTGAGAATTTAAAATGGTTGCACTTAGTGTTGAAGCAACGCAGATGTGTGTAATTCGTCCGCCACTGTCGCTGGTGATCTCTATGGTAGACCACACATCGTGCACAATACCAACATTTGCCGCGTTTATGTGGCAGTTGCAGCATGCTGGGTTTACCACACGCACCAGCGTATAATGCGGTGTGGCATGTACAACCTATCTCGGTGTAGAATTATTCGTCGACCTGATTGCGTGCAACTCTGGAGTCGATTCTAAAGTAAGCTTTGTAACCACAGGGTGTGGCATGGAATTACCCTTACTGGTCATGATACGAGTAACATTTAAAGGTATATAGTATGGTTATTTGCATCGTAAAATCGTGTTACATAGTATAAACTAGATTTCTTCTACACCTGTAATATCTTAACCGTCCGAATGTGTTTATTGAATCACATTTTTATATAATGTGACTAGCATCCGTTTAATTTGAAATTTTCGTCCAAAATAGCATGTTTATACTGCATCATGTTTAAGAACATATCAAGGTCAACGAAGCATTGTGGTTCATTAACATGCATTTGGCCATTCAATATATTTGAATATATATAGTTTATACGATATAACTTGATTTTAAGATAACAAATATCAGACGTTCTACCATTAAGACCCATTTTACGGTACTTAGTAAACTGGGCCTGCTTTGAGGAAAGAGATAATTGTACGCTATACATAATATACTTAGTGGTAATTCCATATATTTAAATGTTTATTTATTGTGATACCTAAATAATTAAAATAATTTACACATTCAATGTTTGTCCTATTTACAAGACAACAGATATCGAAATCACGCGGAAAACAGCAAGCATATGTTTATACCCATGATGCTTTGCGCAGAGCCGACATGAGCCGAGCCCCGAACAGGTCCGTTCTGGTCACGTTTACGAATCTGGCCTGGCCGCAAGCGAATATCTTGCTGCTGTTTATCGCAGGTTGCTCAACTTTCGCGACTCCGCGTTGCGGGAGGATTTCCTGTTACACGTTTATCGTATGTTGCTGGGGGTTGGTCACCAAGGAGTGTGATGTAACGACGTGGCTGGCTGTGCAACTACGGCAACACATGATGTAGCTCCAGTTCCGATTAAAACAATTCAAACTGTACACAACGGCCCTACACTCTTCTATTCCGGGTTCGGCTCTTTTCGGATCTGCGCAAAACATCATGGGTATTGCAAATATCCTTGCTCTTTCCCATGAATTTAGATGTTGTATTTGCTGTCTTGTAAATAGTTGGGGCAAAGATTGTGTGTGTAAATATTTTTTTTGCGTATCTCAATAAATAATTAATCGGAACAGCCATGATAACAAACTAGATACTAAAATCAGTAAAACAAAAGGAGTAAAACACTATTTAACTTTTTTACTACTAAATATATGATGTATGATGAACACTTTTTTAATTCTTCCATACATAAATTACGATATATTAGCATGGGGACATCAAACACCCAGATTGTCAAGCTCAAAAAACCACTGCAGCTGCTCAACTCTCTGCGTGGACCAAACGTATCCCGTAATCCCCTGTATGCACATGCGCAGTAGTGTTAGCAGATGTAGTGAAGACACAACTGTTTTGAAGTTGTTGGTCGCTTCTACCTGGTGTCTACGCCATGGGAAGTGAAAAATCCCACACAAATGGTAAATGCGTATCCTGTCGTGGACTCACAAACTCTAACACGCACTGCAGCAGGATGGGTGCTGAATTAACTGCTGCCAAAACTAGCTCTGACAATGGAGCAAAGAGCCGTGCATGGGCGCCTTGTGTGGACGGAGACCGGCGCTACACAAAACGTCAGCATTATCGTTATCAACGCAGCGGTTGTAAACTGTAAACCGTTTGTAGAACACATCATCGGTAGAAAGCGCCACTGCATTCGTAGAAAGCACCAACAGGATCAATCTACGCTTCGGTTTTCTCTACCAATCACAGCCTTTGTATTAACAACGAACAATGCCTTGATACTACAGGTCAATCATGTTAATATCTGACGCATTACTTTTTATCGAACCGCATTACTTTTTATCGAACCGCAGGCGCTGTCGCATTGAGTAGTAACAATAAGTGACCCGTTCCTTCTTGGCCCAGTTTTTCTGGGCAACTGACACAGGGATTGAAACATGTAGGGCCTATATTACTTTTACACAAATGCATGCTGAGCTAATACTACGAATCTGAAATTTAGTAAAATACGTGTTTACTATGAAGACTACAATGTGCGAAACATGCTGAGCTAAAATGCTGCAGATTGTATGAGAGAAGCAGATTCGGGTATCAAACCACATCCCTGTGCATTTAGAGGAACGTCCATAAAGCATGCGTGTCTGACCTAGACATATAACCTGATAATTAAAATTATATATAAATGTTATTACAGAAATGAAAAAAATGCGTTCGATGTGCTTTTTAAACTCCATACAATTTTACCAATCTCATTCGCATTATTAACCTTGAACAACATAGACTTAGAGACAGGTTGAATATATTTAGAGTCTTGGTAACTAACTTTCTACTAAGCTCCAAATAGCTTCTGCCTGTCCATATTAATAACCTAATTATCTAAATCGTGCTCACCCAATAATAGTTAATTTCATGCATGTCCGCGAGGGCTTATATGCATATAATATAGCGTATTAGTCCATGTCTGTCCGCTAGGGTGTACCATATAATTATTACCTGCTCTCCGACGTTTTAAGTTAGACAGTGGAATCCAGAGAATAACGCAGAGAAACAGAAACGCTGTAGATAACAACACGCATCAATACACAATAATGCGTCGGTGCTTTGATCGTTGTGGACGAGAGATTAGAGTGTGCTCAATCAGGAAGACAGACATGTTGGCTCCAAACATCGTATCTGGGTCCTCCCTTCCCAACTGCGGGATGCGGCATATAATGTTCACATCTTTGGTTATCCTGATTCGTGCAAAGGCGCGACAAATCTGTAATACCGTCACCAGTTGTACCCAATATATTCCTACATTATTGATGATGACTATTCGTTGGAGAGTCACTGGAAGTTATATGCGAATAATCGAGAAACGTCTCCCTTTGTGTCCTGTAAACACTGCTTCGAGACATCTGAATAATATATATGATAACTCATTTGTAAACTGCTCTGCAGAAGACATTTTCCGAATTAATAATTTAATAATCTGTCTCTCACGATCGAAATCACACGAGTTCGTAGCAACAACTAGTGTAACCCTCCAACAAAACAATGGTGTCAATCAGATGAAACTGCCTTGCAGCAGATACAAGCTATGTGAATGGATCATCTTGTCCTCTAAGATAATCTAAGATAAATTTGTTAAGTGAATGTTTTGGTACGAATATCATGTTTATATTGCAGGCTGAACAACACAGACAACACAATATAAAACACTTGTATTGCGCAACAATCCTCGGGAGACCGAAGCTCGCCGGCACTCCAAAACAAAAGAGGTTAGGCAGTTTCTAATCGATTAGCAATTCCAGTTGTAAAAAAACAATATTTATAAACCGATAGCCTTCAAATTGTACTATTAATGTGCTAATTAAAACGGCTGGGTGGCGAAGATGTTAGAACACATAACCAGATTTACGATAAAGACTATCACATGTTTTTCTTTAACAGAGATGGCGAGAATACAGCTTGACGCATTGCAACATGAAATACATAATGTTTGCTACACAAGCTAAACCGTAAAGCTTGGATTAATTATGTTAGGTGTGAATGATTTAAACATACTATTATTTTCCTGTGATCATTATATTTTTTTAAGAACGTATACTTGAAATAGTAGGTACTATAATGTTTTGTTTAACATAATAAGTTTTTTTCTTTGCGATAAAAAAATATTATGTTTCAGATATGAAAGAATAAGCATTAAACGTAGACCATTAAGGACAACTAGAAGGCGTTTCAATAATTACATAATATATTAAGAAAGTGCTCATCTGTTTAATTCTTCAGCAAATCGTTTGCCACTAGCGACCACCTGACTTACGTCGACCCCTACACAAGGCGACAACGAAACAGCTTATTTTGATATTACATTTCGTTAGAGGCGTCACGGCCTTCAAACAGTCGCCAATTCTCCAATGATACATGCAATACTTGACGACGTAAAGCATCTAACAACGCTCTCGGGGCAACATCAGTCATTGTTCACGTTAAGTGGTCAAGGTGGCGACTTGATTTAATCACGTAGCCGATATGTTAAAATGGAGAAACAGCGATGCCCTAGATGCATACGATAATGTAATTGTCGAATCCACCAAACATCTATCTCCACTTGGCCGACACGCCAAGTGGGGATAGATAGAGAGAAACTTCGTTAGAGTCCCGCGGCGTAAGCATATGCCGTGTCCTCGGCTTTATTCGCTCATATGCTGGTGATTTGCTTGCGATGTGCCGTGACGAATGCAGCAAGTGTGCCATTGCCGACCCTAATGTTGTTGTTGCGACGACGTCGATGATGATAATGATGTAATGTAAATAACAGCTACCCTTGTGCCAACATCAACATGATTAGAATAACGATAATCATAATCACCATAAATATCACTATACATTTCACCATTGCCACCACCACCACCACCATCACCACCTCCTCCACCGCCAAAACAACCACCAAAACCACCACCACCACCATCACCACCACCACCACCACCACCACCACCACCACCACCACCACCATCACCACCATCACCACCACCACCATCACCACCACCATCACCACCACCACCACCACCAAAACCACCACCACCACCATCACCATCATCATCACCACCACCATCGTCATCACCACCACCATCACCACCACCACCACCACCACCACCACCACCACCACCACCATCACCACCACCACCACCACCATCACCACCATCACCACCATCACCACCACCACCACCAAAACCACCACCACCACCATCACCATCATCATCACCACCACCATCGTCATCACCACCACCATCACCACCAGACAATATCCCCCGCCAAAATCCCATTGAACAATGCCCTCTGCAAGACAGTACCCCTGCCAAAATCCCTTTTACCATGATACCTTACGCAACACAATATCCCGCCATAGTCTCACCGAACTATACCCTATGCACGACAACACCCAGGAAAATATTTTCAAGTCAAAATATGCTTTAAAACAATACAGCTAAACGAGCAATCCTTATGAATGTTATGTAGTCAACTGTGGTATTATACAGATTAGCACTATACAGAAGGTAACCCGGATGACGACGGTAAATAAATGTTCCAAATTATACTTCCCGTGCGCGCGGTTGTGTGTTTTGTCTTCATAACTAAATATCGTACAATGATCACTTCAGAGATCTACACACCCCACATACGAACATTGTTATTAAAGCAACAACGAAACAATCAATATCTCTCCATTGTCACGAACGGTGTTCTCACAAATTCGTCTTATAAACTAACAACCAACCAAACAACCAACAAGGCTTCAAGTCCGCCAACTGTGCACGTCGTGGTCCATAGAAGTGTTAATTTAATCTTAGGACAAGCAGAATCAACGAAATAAGATACCGTCTCAAAATAACCGGCACATAGTTTGCCTGCCATGGACGAGGAATTAAAATAATGACACCATCCCCGATCGTGCCCGTGTTGCAGAATCGTGACGAGTGCATCCTGTCCTCATACAACTTGGTCGTTATGTATGTGGTCAAAGTCAAACGCTTACTCTGCGCTTGGTCCACGCATCGGTCCATGATGAATCGGCAGCCGGGCGAAAGCCGTACAGGACACGACCTCCACGCACTTTACACAGGCTGGTAAAACAGCGTGGAATATTTTAATTCACGGTATCATCCACATATTAGACAATAATGCAACAATTTGAAACTCCATCCTCAACTGATTTAGCCTATCACTAATCAGGTTCGCTGGTGTCCTGATATGCAGTGTGTCAATAGTTTAAATAATATCCTCAAAATAGTGGATATCCGAAACACGTTATGCGGTTAAGGCCGACCATTGGCGTGACTTCCATCCTCTCGCCGATCACATGACAAAGTTATGAAAATGAGTTTTCAGAAATTCCATTTTCTATTTCTATTTTTCGTGTCGGAGTCGGAATCGGATCGGAATCGGAAAAGTTTATTGAACCCAAGGTAATACAAACATAATATTATCACAGTTAGCAATAACAAGGCAATCTTCTATAAACAATTCCCAAATTTAAGTTCATTTATTTTAAGGAAGTAAAATTACGTTAATTTGTTTATTGTAATTGAAAAACAAACAGACAAACAAACAAAATACAAAACCTGCATTAACACGAATATTCCCTTCTGCTAACTGTAGTTTTAAAACGAAGCCTATATTAATTTAATATTTAAAATAATTGAATTCAAGTTCCATTCATTTATGAATAATATATACTTTTAAAACAAGAAACGTAAGTTACTTCGTTTGTCAAGAAATGTGTCATCAATTTCCTATAAAGGGCGAAATACGTTATTTAATGTCGATGAGTGAAACCAGTGCATAATGGTGACAAACAGTCATTCTCTCTAACATTGGCGAGCTGAAGACTACAAAAAAAACAGAAAACTAAAGTAATTTCGCAATATCAGATTGTCGCACAAAATAACATACAAAAGTTGAACAAACGAGCCAGCACGGTGTAGTGGATACTAGGTAGGTTTGAATTTTCGCAAAATTAATTTTATATAAGACTAGCAAAACAATCGAATTGAGGAGGGACCTTTATAATAATAATAGTAATACTATTGTATAAAGCGCTAATTCCCACTGTATGGATCAATGCGCTGTACATCATATAACAATACATTCGTGTGTGTGTTTATATATATATATATATACATACATATATATATATATATATATATATATATATATATATATATATATATATATATATATATATATATATATATATATATATATATATATATATATATATATATATTTATTTATTTATTTATTCATATACATGGTCGGCCGATACGGTATCGCGCAGTATCGCGGTGCAAGAATTGGTCGTTTAAACACCCTCACGAGACCGATTATCGAGACTTATTTGTGGCAACGAATGTGTCGGCGGAATTGGGACTGGTCCCAAATTTACTGAGTGTCGGCCGCGATTTTGAATCAGCGACCGATCGCGTGTGCACCCGTCGTGGCCTTTTATCAAGGCTTAACAAGGCTTAAATCTGAAGTCGATATCTAGGTTACAGTGTCTGGAGATGTCGCTCGTCTAAACGCACACATAGTTTATCTGCACGCTATGATGCGGCACGGTGTCGCCCGACAAGTTGCGACACACATTTCTCGTGTAAACTGGCCTGAAGTAAAAGGTAAACCATTGCTAAAATACTTTACATCTGCTAAATTCTGCCTAGTACCGTTTACTCGAAAAGTCAAGCGCTTACCCTGAGACATTGATAATTAATTAATGTCAACGTAGATGGCGCCAGGAGGAATAACTTACAACTCGAGCTGAATCCAAAGTAGGTGTCGCCAGGAAGAATAATTTACAACTCGAGCTGAAACCAAAGTAGGTGGCGCCAGGAGGAATAATTTACAACTCGAGCTGAAACCAAAGTAGGTGGCGCCAGGAGGAATAATTTACAACTCGAGCTGAAACCAAAGTAGGTGGCGCCAGGAGGAATAACTTACAACTCGAACTGAAATTAGTCATTGTTGGCTGTTTGCCAGACCACTGGTCCTTTATCATTTATCATAAGATCACGCAGATAACCAGTATATGTGAAAACAAAATTAAATTAATTTACCAAATGTGTACGCAAATGCAGATTCTAATTATCCGATGCCCAGCCTTTACTCAGGAGGTACCATAATTAATTGTCCGGCTCCGGAAATCCTACATCCGTCAAAGAATCCCAGAAGATTCAATGGACATCCCATAATAATTGATTAGGCATAGTATTGCTAATGGACAAGTTTATAATGGTACGTCGCTGACTAGTGATAATATGTTGGTGACTATGAAGTAACACTCCCCATTAAAGGTTCACAGTCTGGTCGTGTTCATCGTAAACTCATGCTATACAGTATACGATATATATTCTAAATCCAACATGTTTACCCCACAAACATTTATTAAAAAAACGTTTTTTAAATATAATTTGAAGATAAGAATCGGATGTGTAAAGCTTCTTCGCGGGCCCGATTAGCGAAGCAAATCTGTGGCTACGATAATGTCGGTGGAATTGAAGATAGTCCCAACTCTATCGACAACAGGCGGCGATTTTGAAGCAGTGACCAATGAGCGACCGACTGCAGATGCACCCATCGTGACTTTTTTAAAGCACAAATGAGGAGCAGTGCTAGTCAACATATAGGTCACACGTCGTTCGTCTAAACGTAAACCTAATTTAGCTGCGCATTATCATAACCAATCGGGACGTACGACGAGCGGGTAAACCGACCTTTATGGGTTGATGAAATACCGGAAGGGAGATAACAATCACGTTCAAGATTTCGGCGATAACAACTATTCTTAGCCGAAAATTAACACCAGAGGATGCCGGCATTTTGGTTCTTCATTTCCTAATGGCTATTTAGCAATGTTTCAATGAAAATATTACAATACTAGCTAAATTAATTTTAAGCAAACGTCTGTATTGCCCTTTCTACAAGTCGTAGTCAATAACAAAATAAATATAACTATATCAGTTCTCAGCAGCATCCCACTTATCCCACTTATCCCATTTATCCCATTTATCCCACTTATCCCACTTGTCTTCAAGTCGTTCTAAGCAGCTCACTTGTATTCTGCAGCGTCTTCTGTCTACATGGAAAAACGGAAAATCTGGAATTACCCCACGGTGCAATTCCAGAGATTCCGGAGATAATAACACTAATGGTTTCTATTAGTGATGTGCGCAAAATCGCAGGAATGCGTGTGCTATACATCCTGTTATTGACTAGCATGCGTATGTTCGTCAAATCGTTTCGTTTTCCAAGAAGCCAAGTCTGAAAATGTTCCAAGTGAAGTGACACGCAAAACAGCCAGATTCCGTGTACCTTCACAGGCGATGCGCTTGTCATGCACATAATAATAATAATAATAATAACTTTATTATATATAGCGCTATTTCCTAAACAATCACTTTTCCATAAGATGCATTAAATAAGATGCATTAAATTAATACATATAGACATATTATACATAAAAACAAATACATGTAAAACTGTGTGAAAGACTAATAACATAAATTTAAAGGTAGACTAATTATAAGTAATTAAATTAGGAACTTAGCTCAATATAGTTAAATACAATTATTTAACCTAAGAAAAATTAATAAGTTAAATTATAAAAAGTAAACAATTATTTTGGGAAGCCAAGTCGTGTAAACAAAGATAGCAGTGTAAATCCCGGAGAACTGGCATTATATGTTCTCAACAGGGTGCGTATATGGTAATCCTTGCTGCCATGTTTTGTACACGTTGTAGTTTATGAAGTAAGTTCCGCGGAAGGGCGGAGACCAGCGCATTTCCGTAATCTAATTTAGAAATAACAAATGCGTGCACTAGTCTTAGTGACGTCTTGTGTAAGGCATCTTCTAATCCAGCTGATGTCGTGAAGCTGCAGGTATGCACCGCGTCACATCGCGTTCACGTGGTCTTCCATGTTCATGGTGGAGTCGTATACAATTCCAAGGATCCTCGCCACCGGTATTGGCAAACCCAAGCAGCTACCAACGCTAACCCGGATGTTGTTCGCCAAAGACAATTTCTACCAAAACAAAAATTACTACCTCGGCTTTGCTAACTTTCAGCATCAGGCAATTTTGACGCATCGGCATCGACATCACGCAAGCAACACTGGAACCTGTCTAACGTACCCGGTCGAAATGAGATGTAGAATTGCGTGTCGTCGGCGTAGAGATGGAAGTTAAGATCGTTTTTCCTGATAATGTTACCAAGAGGCGTAATGTACATGGTAAGTAACCGAGGTTCCAACATAGATCCTTGTTGCACTCCACATAAAAGACGTGTCTTGCGCGACAAGTGGTTTCCAATCCGAATGCATTGATATAGCAATGGAATGTCCAGCTGCGAAAATATCGTCAACCTATACATGAATCACTGTTCTAAGTGTTTGCCTCCCAGAAATCCGATAGTGTGGACAAAACGAATATGTACCAATGCCAACTAATTCGTGCTAGCAGGAATGGCGCTTGGTTTGTATACGAAGAACGCACGAGGCAGTAGCGCGGGTCTACGGAAGCTGCGAGAGTGCGTTTGGTTCTGAGCCTTACGTTTCCGGATGTGCCGCCTGGAAATTATGTAGGCGCTCTAATTACACGAGTGCACTAATTACACGAGTGCACTAATTACAAGAGCTCACTGCGTCATGTGTAGGGGCTATATATGTCGAAACCATGTTGGTAGGAGAGAGAGAGAGAGAGAGAGAGAGAGAGAGAGAGAGAGAGAGAGAGAGAGAGAGAGAGTACTTAAAACATATGCGTTGCCCTGGACCCTTAAAGACGCCAGATGATGCGCACACTGTACCCAAATCATTGGAACATTGATTTATTGGAACATTGATATACATTGGAACATTGATATATATATATATATATATATATATATATATATATATATATATATATATATATATATATATATATATATATATATATATATATATATATATATATATATTCTAACATCTGAACCGCCCAAATGTGTTTAGATGAACCAAAATAAACATATAACAATCAATCAGACACCACACGACTCTCCTCAACTAATTGAGTTGAATCGGGTTGGAGAGAGTCGGTACATGTGTTAGGAGGGTTTTAGAGAGTATGTAAATGAATGAGTGGGTGACTGAGTGAGTCAGTGGATTGGTTATTGACAAATAAACTGATTGTTTTAATTGGTATAAAAGAGTTAATGAGTGACGTCGATCTCAACCAATCGGCCGGATGTTTTCGTGCCGAGTGCAAAATAGCATGTGCTTTTATTTTGTGAATTTAGCAACTACGGAAGAAACCGAAACAGTAATGCAGAAACGACGTTACGTGTTTAACTCCCTCCCTCCCTCCCTCCCTCCCTCCCTCCCTCCCCCTATCTCTCCCCCTCTCTCTTTACTTTTCCTCCCCTCTCCTTCCTCTTCTCCCTCTCCATCTCCCCCTATCTCTCCCTCTCCCTCCCTCCTCCTCTCTTTCTCTCTCCTCTCTTCATATCCTTTTTCACCCCCTCTCTCTCCTCTTTCTCTCTTAAATTGATTTGTTAAGTGACAGTCGCCTGTCGACCTCACATTACACATTTTATTGCGTGAATACACAATAAGCAGCAAGTGAGCGCAACATTGATTGCTACAGACATGCCTCAAGAATACCTTTGTCCTCACACAAAAGATTGGCATCTATTTCCGACGTCGCATTCAAGGCTAGCACGTCACCTAATAGACGGCCAAAGTAGTGAATTGTTACTTTCGATGACATTTTTTTATAAGCAGCCAACCATTTTAGGTGTTCTATGTACAAGTCACTGATTATCGTATGGGTTGTTGGTCGGTCTGATTTTTCGATATTAGGTTAAAAAAAGTGTAATTTGTGTAAACAATTGACATCAATTGGTAAAAAATATATTTGGGCTTTACAAAGCTTACTAACAGTGTTACAAGTTTCCTATCACTTAAAAATATATTTAAATATATTTACGAAATTGTGGTTAAGTAACTAAAAATTATTTACCAAACTGTGGTTAGGTAACTATGTTAGCACTTTATTTCACAATATTTCAGGGTGCAATCACCTGCCAGCCATTTCAGATGTTGTCCACGTATATCATTCATTATGATATGGGACTTTGGCAAGACAAATTTAGGATCTTTTGGTAGAAAATGGGCCACTTTGGTGTTGGGACAAAATGTCGCACAAAATTGGTGAAGATAGCTATTTTAGCCATATGAGGATTACTAGGTAAGTTACAAGTTGCCAACTAGTTTAACGTTTTTCTACATATGTCACATATTACAGAATGGGGGTTTTGGCTGGTCATGGTTTGGATTTTTGGTCAAATGTGGGTCATTTGTTTCTAAAAATAATTGCATTTATTCTGCAATATGTGCATATGGAACAATGTTAACATTTATATTTCAGCGTGTAATCAATGTCTTACAACATGCCAACCATTTCAGGTTTTTCCTTGAATATCCGTGATATGTGCAATGCAATGCACATAACCAGTTCGTTTCGCCTCGTTTCGTTTGTTGAAGCGATGTCATAATGATCCATATGTATAAGTGAAATATCTTAAATGTCCAATGTGCAATCTAATTAACATATTAATATGTATACTGTCATAATAATTCATATTCAAGACGAGCTGCCAACGTTATTGACGACCTACAATACAACTCAGTCGTGTTACTTGATGACGCCAGAACCAACTGGTGTAACGTTGGAACCTGGTCACACTGGGAATGAAGATCTTCCAATAGAAATGAAAATGGAGACAGACCATGCGTTATCTCACTAGCTACAAATGATGTAGCTCGAGGTGACAAAGATACATACTGGGTGTCAAAGTTATCTCACTAGCTACAAATGATGTAGCTCGAGGTGACAACGATACATACTGGGTGTCAAAGAAAGAGATAAAATGTCGGTGTGCAAAATGTCAAGCAGTAATTGGTTGACCAAACTCTGCCAACTTGTTATCATATGAAGAGGAACAAGTCACAGACATCTGGCACATTGTACAACACCACATTGTAAAACACCATACTCACAACCAAATAGAACGAGAAGCAAACATCGAAAGCAGACAGTCAGCTTATACAACATGAAACAGTTGTTCAATGCATCAAGGACAGGTCGTAGGATTGAAATACAGCATATATTGACACACCAATTAACAAGGGTCAACACTGAAGTTAATTCAGCACGGTGAGATTCTGTAACCTAAAGCGTGGAGCTAATTCATATCCCTAGATGAAAACAATGCTGATATGGCTCACTTTCAATCATTATATGATGGAACATGGTAAAGTCCAACCCAATGGACTTGTCATATGTGGGCATATTTGAAGACCAGAACACGAAAGCGCTAAATCAACCGTGCGAAGAAATAGTGTGCAACAACTCGGCAAAAGAAATGTTATCCTCTCAATCAGATTGCCAACTAACTCTCACAGCCAGCAAAGGACAACAGTATTGTGTTCCACGTATTGACAGTTTGCGACTCACTCCACAACGCCAGCCGATTTGATAAGACAAAATTGTTGGACTCTATTTGAAGAAAACCCTGATCTACATGGTGGTGTTGGAAGAGTTTGCATTATTGAACAAGTAGAAGAGTTTATCTGCAGGTTGTATGGTGCCCCACATCCATTTGTAGGTGTCGATCAAGCCCAATATGACAAGTTTGAAAAGGGCCACAAAGAGCTGGAGAGGCTACCGCCAACAAAAGATGCATTGGGGCTACATTTCGCTCGTTCAAATGTCCATGCGAAGGTGTGACTACAGGCAAGTGTGGCTACAGATACTGCAGTTTAAAATGAGATGTTGAAGACAGTAGAACAATAACACATGGTTTAGCAGATTTAACGAAATTTTCCCAACGCCCCATATCATAATCTTTGACATACGTAACACTAATCTGAATTGATTGGCAGATTGAAACATACTGATTACATACTGAAACATAAGGGTTGATATACTAACTTAAATTTTTTATTTTTAAAAAGGTACATTTAGAAAAAAAAAGTATCATATGTTACAAACAATCCAAAACCTGACCAGCTAAACCCCAGTATGTAATCAGTGACTTATGTAGAACATCTTTAAACTGATTGGTAAGTTGTACCAAACCTAGTAGGCCTCATATGGCCAACATAGCTTTCTAGACCAATTTTGTGTGAACTGTTGCCTTAAGACCAAAATGACACACACTCTACCAAAAGATCCTAAATCTGTCTGCAGCGGTACACACATCGCCGGCAAAACGGTTTCCCGAACGATATTCGTAGACTCAGTATGCAGCTACAAATATGAGTAAGAAGAGAACTTGTAAACTGGTTGACAACTTGTAACTTACCTAGTAGACCTGATATGACAAAATAGCTTTCTTGACCATTTTGTTTGCGAAATGTTGCCTGAAGACCAAAATTAACCTTTCACTACCAAAAGATCCAAAATCTGTCTTGCGAAAGTCCCATATCATATTCATTGATGTACGAGGAAACCTGGAGTGGTTGGCAGGTTGTAACATTCTGATTACACCCTGAAATGTAAGTGTTAAAGGGAAACAAAAGTCTTGGTTTTCGGCCTATCTGGTTTCACATACACTCATTCGGACTGCAAACCAGGCCGAGTGTAAACAAACAACAGGCTTTATGTAAAGTAGACACGTAATGGCTTGAAATATGCCTTTCAAAATAGGTTAGGACGTAACAAGACTTCGCCGGAAACGGACGTATAGTGCAATTAACTTTGTATATTAACAATGCTAATGAGTTTGCATGTCAATGATCTGTACACAGTCTGATTCGAACAAAATTAATACCACGTCGTTTACACATCACCTTTTCGTCTTCTCTAGGCAAAAACAAAACGTCGACAAAGGTAACAATTATTGTAAAACTCACTATATTCCTTATTACATGTCCTCACTACAAGTAATACAGTAAACCACCCTACCTCATAAAGTGTTTTTATCTAATTTAGTTTAGTTGTTCTAATAACACTTTATTTATGAGGTCATGCATTGGGATTTTACCTCACAAGTTTCAGCCTCTAGCTTTAATGAGGTCATGCATTGGAATTTTACCTCACAAGTTTCAGCCTCTAGCTTTAATGAGGTCATGCATTGGGATTTTACTTCACAAGTTTCAGCGTCTAGCTTTAAGTCTACTAGTTGTGTCCATATTGACCACATTTCTCTTCAGTGTAGCCTTGATTTCCGCGATATGTTTTTCCCACGTACTTCGAGATTTAACGAGATTGCAACCCAACAAGGCGACAAGGCCTAAGCTCCATAATTATGGAGGTGGACAAGGAAGAGTCCAACATTGTTTTATTCATGTGTAGCTCGTCCTGGTCAGATATACGTCATGTTATTTTCAGCAAATTCAAACTGCTAGCATTAACACGTCCTATACTAAGGCGTCACCCTTCTTTTTTGATGACACCATGCACAAACCGCTTTATTTTCGTTCAAGACTGGTTGAGAACGATATTCACCGAAACTCGTAATAGCTAAGATAAGATAATTGCTAAAGCAGCAATGTATCCTGATGGCAAGTGAACAAGAAACACAGTCGTATCTAAGCGGGTACGATATTTGCAGTATGTGTCTGGTATTCATGATTGCCGGTACAATTGTTGTTAAATTGCGATATTTTTTTGCGATACGCCCCGATAAATCTGTGTGTCTCATACAAGGAGCGACATGAACAAGTGGAAGAGTAGATAACGAGGGAGGGTGAGGGACAGAATGAGGAGTTTGAGAACGGGGGAGGATGAGAACGGAAGGACGGACGCACGCACGCACGCACGCACGCACGCACGCACGCACGCACGCACGCACGAGACAGACAGAGAGACAAAGACAGACAGAGAGAGACAGACGTTTATATAATTATTATAATATAATTATTATACGACACGCTGTTGATATTGCAGTAACTGGTTTTTTCTATATATCGCTTAACAGCGTGTAACAAATACCATTATATTTTTGGAAACACACCCATTGGATATAACGCTTTTAGTAGATAAACGCCTCATGCACAGACGAACAGACAAAAAACGGAGAGACAGTGGTGTGTGGAAGAAAAGGACGAAATCAAAGATAGAGGATAGTCAAGGGGAAGACATGTAGACACATTGGGAGAAGAGACAGTAAAGTCTAGGCAGCATTCATGATAAGGTCATATCGCCCGAGGCCTTGTTTAGTCATACGCAGAATGCGTCACTCCCAAGACATAAACACGCCGCCAGACTCTCTTAATTGGACAACGTCGCATTCTTCCGTCGTTTCCTGCTGCGAGCAATGACTGCGGCATCCAGCGTCCGCACAAAAACAACGGCGCCGTGGTGTGTTCTACGACGAGCACACTGATTGCCACTAATATGTACCGATTCTGTCATGATTTCACTGTAATGATCTAAACGTATCGTAACGGACAACTGCCCAGAGACGGGCAACAAACACGTATATGTAGAGGGCATACAGAACGTTAACATATATGTCCGTTTGACCTGTTGTCCAGGGGCATCATATTTGAACATGGAAATAAATAGTACACAGCTATTTTTCAGGACAGTTGCAACGTACCATATTGAACAACACATATGAAAAGTCCGGTAATTTCCCATGTGTGCCTTTGTCACAACGAGGCTAGATGGGTCACAACTATTATAGACTGTAGGCTGTTCGGTTGAAATCACTTCCGTTCGTGAATTCCGCCGTCCAGTCATTGGAGCATCATGAAATCTTTACAAAAACTATTACCAATAACATCACAAATGACAAACACAATTGTTTCACACAAGTAAACATCGTTTGTTAAATAGAAAGATGTAATTTTTATTTTTTGACACTGTAGCGTCGAGGTTGGTATAAATTTAAAGCTAATTGTCAACTGAACAAAGCATTATGTTGACGTTGCGTAGGTCACATTAGATGTCAAAATGTTCTATGTAGTGCGGGGGGAGTGGCAAAATATTCCCGTATATATGAAATGTTAATCTGTGACAACTGGTTAGGCTATTTTTTGCGATGCATGAACATGCAAAAATGTACGACACCTTGGTCTTTTTTTTAAATGTGTACCCAATTCAGCACAGGGATTTGGCCTATGAGGACATCTTACACCAATCTCATATAATTGTACCTTTTAACCGTGTTAAGTTGCATTATTTTGCTATTGTGACTCCCACCGGCTGTACTCTCGGTCATTTTGTTATTGTGACTCCCATCGGCTGTACTCTCGGTCATTTTGTTATTGTAGCTCCCATCGGCTGTACTCTCGGTCATTTTGCTATTGTGACTCCCACCGGCTGTACTCTCGGTCATTTTGCTATTGTGATTCCCATCGGCAGTACTCTCGGTCATTTTGCTATTGTGATTCCCATCGGCAGTACTCTCGGTCATTTTGCTATTGTGACTCCCATCGGCTGTACTCTCGGTCATTTTGCTATTGTGACTCCCATCGGCTGTACCCTCGGTCATTTTGCTATTGTGACTCCCACCGGCTGTACTCTCGGTCATTTTGCTATTGTGACTCCCACCGGCTGTATCTCGGTCATTTTGCTATTGTGACTCCCATCGGCAGTACTCTCGGTCATTTAGCTAATGTGATTCCCATCGGCAGTACTCTCTGTCATTTTGCTGTTGTGACTCCCATCGGCAGTACTCTCGGTCATTTTGCTATTGTGACTCCCACTGGCAGTACTCTCGGTCATTTTGTTATTGTGACTCCCATCGGCAGTAGTCTCGGTCATTTTGCTATTGTGACTCCCATAAGCAGTAGTCTCGGTCATTTTGTTATTGTGACTCCCATCGGCAGTAGTATCGGTCATTTTGTTATTGTGACTCCCATCGGCTGTACTCTCGGTCATTTTGTTACTGTGACTCCCATCGGCAGTAGTCTCGGTCATTTTGTTATTGTGACTCCCATCGGCTGTACTCTCGGTCATTTTGTTATTGTGACTCCCATCGGCAGTAGTCTCGGTCATTTTGTTATTGTGATTCCCATCGGCTGTACTCTCGGTCATTTTGTTATTGTGACTCCCATCGGCTGTACTTTCGGTCATTCTGAACCATTTTACATTTCTTGGTGCAGGTATTGATTTTCTGGCCAAAACACTAGTACCCCCACCCTGTTAGGTCGTGAGTGCATGTTTTGTCAAGACAAATACACATTTAGATACCATTGTAACCCTTTAGCCTTAGTACAACAGATTTTTTTTATTATTTTGTTATACACAGTGGACTTTTGATATGTTGTTCAATATAGCATTTTAACTATCCTGAAAAATAGCTTGATAGTATTTATTTCCATGTTGGGTCCACTTATGACCTAATGCTCCTGGACTACTGTCGGACACCCCTCCGTTACCACACAGTTCCCCCCTCCGTTACCACACAGTTCCCCCTCCGTTACCACACAGTTCCCCTGTTCCAGCAGTGTCTCTGCATACGTTTTTAATGTACATCACGAAAATATTAGTGTACCTTCATTCGAGAAAGATTCAAAGGCGAAAGTTAATAACTGGTCCAATAACTCAGGTATTCACACAAATGATATAATGATATATGAACCACAAGAGGTATTGGCTGCAAACGCACGGCTACGAGGGAGAAATCATGAACACAGAGGACAGACAAAAGGCATATCTCCCTATGTTGTGCGTTGCTGTACATTCACGTAGGGGGACGACGAAAGGCATATCGAACAACTTCAAACGTTCAAAAAAATAATACGTGCCTGTGTGTCGTGGGGCGTGCGTGTTTTACGCGCACTTGTGCGTGCGTTTGTGCGCGCATGTGTGTGTGTGTACACGCGCGCGCGTGTGTGTGTGCGGCGAGAGAGAGAGCCACCACTTCACTATAAACTGATATGATCAAGTTGTGCGCAGTAGAGACAGACAGGTTGTACTTGGCAAAAGTGGTCCCATACCCAATGATCGACCGACAATGACCGACCGACAATGAGCGACCGACAATGAGCGACCGACAATGATCGACCGACAATGAGCGACCGACAATGACCGACCGACAATGAGCGACCGACAATGAGCGACCGACAATGAGCGACCGACAATGACCGACCGACAATGACCGACCGACAATGAGCGACCGACAATGACCGACCGACAATGCAACAGAATTGCATTTCTTAGCACTGTCACCAACGTGTCTGTCAACGATTACTAACTAGCCGAATTAATTTGTCAAATTTAATGAATCACTCGGTACTAGAAAACCGCAATTTGCTTCAACAAAAAGCCACCA
>BSQZ01000004.1:11832006-11904506 GCA_033239005.1 Lamellibrachia satsuma
ACTTTATTGCAAAGAGCAACTTGCCGTTGGCGATAATGGACGATTTTAGGTAGGACAAATGTTTCCCGATTCCGACATTGGTAATTGCCAAAAAGTTCTCGGCGGGGAGAACCAAGGTCACCCAGATGATCAAGGGAGCGCTTGCTCCAGACTTTAATCGGGTAAGTTTCTTATTATAAAAAATGTCCGCTATCTGTAACTATAACCATGCACACTCTTCAAATTGAATGACAACGTTTGATTGTTATCAACCCCGTAAGGCCCAAACACCTTCCTGAATATTTAGTGTAGTCTACAATCGCCAGGTGCCAGCACTAAGTAGCCTATTTGTAATGTTAGGACTTGAGGCATTGATTATGTAAGTAATGTAACGTTATGCTAAGTGATATCTAGTCAACAAGAACATTTTACATTGCAGCACATATGTCACGTTGGGTCATACAGGATTTAAGGGGACAGTCATAGTGAAATACGATATAGTAGTCAAAGTGAACATTTTAATTTTCTAGCTATAATGTTTACGTACTTATCCTCTGGTTGGTGCATATAAGGTCAATAAGTTGTTATTTGTACATATAAGGTCAATAAGTTGTTATTTGTACATATAAGGTCAATAAGTTGTTATTTGTACATATAAGGTCAATAAGTTGTTATTTGTACATATAAGGTCAATAAGTTGTTATTTGTACATATAAGGTCAATAAGTTGTTATTTGTACATATAAGGTCAATAAGTTGTTATTAGTACATATAAGGTCAATAAGTTGTTATTTGTACATGCAGTATACTGTTTTTACAAGTATTCATGATGAAAACATTATTAAATTATATTTTGATAGTGGTGAACATTAAGATAAAAGCAACTGCATTTTGTGAAAAACTTTTTTTAGATGTTGGTTGATTATCCCATTAAATGTTGGTTTAAATGAATTGTTGTGTTCTTATTTGTGTATGAGTGTTGCTATTACACAATTTTCCCTATAACTAGTTTTAATGTGATTATTTGGATGATATGTGCTTGCGCGCGCGCATATATCGTGAGCTCGTAAATTGGGGTTTACGCACTTTCCAACTTTTCCATGAGCTGACGTTGACAAGTATGAAAATCGGTTTATTACGTAGATAAAAAATATAAAGATACGTTTTATTACCAAGTAGCAAGTACAAGGAATTCGTAGCGTTGTGGCGTTAGCACAAACATACACACATGCACCAAATAACACGCGGAACTAAACATTACATATCACAATCGTAATACTAAAAACAGTTAAAAACAAACGAGAGTAATATAATAGATTGCAAAAGAAAAAAAAGATAAAACGCGACATTGCAACTACCTGCTAGAGGCAAGACATTTATGTTGGCTCTCCGTTTATAAATCTCAGCGCTTGAGGATAGAAACTATTGTAGAATCGCGTCGTTTTAGTTTTTATGCAACGGTAGCGCTTACCGGAGGGAAGGAGTTCAAAGAGATGGTTGGCTGGATGATATGGGTCTTGTACAATACACTTGGATTTGCGCAAACTACGAGATCGATAAAGAAACCTGATGGACGGCAGATTTAACACGATTAGTTTAGAAGCGTTCTTGACGACTGATTCAATTTGATTAATTTCATCTTGGCTGGCGCAACCAAACCAGACAGTAATAGAAAATGACAAGACACTTTCAATAACTGCGCAGTAGAAACGTGTTAATATTGCTTGAGATAAGCCGAATCGTTTGAGATGTCTAAGGAAGTACATGCGTTTTTGTGCTTTTTAAATGATGTCAATCGAGTTATTACACCAGGAAAGATCTTTTGAAATAGTCGAACCCAAAAATTTTACAGAGTCAGCTTGCAAGACTTCAGCACCGTCAATGAAAAGGGGGTGGATGGGTGTTTTCTTTTTTCGAAAATCAATGATCATTTCCTTCGTTTTGGATATGTTTAGTACCAGGTTGTTGTTCTTACACCAGCCGACCAGTCTTTGAAGTTCTTCTCTGTACACACACTCGTTAGCATTGTTGACACAGCCAATTACAGTGGTGTTATCCGAGAACTTAACCACGCGAACAGATTGGTTACCAGATACACAGTCGTTTATAAAGAGAGTGAAAAGGAAAGGAGAAAACACGCAGCCTTGTGGGGCACCATTGTTAAGAATAACAGGTTTAAGAGCGAGTTGTTGACCTTGACATATTGAGGCCTGTGAAGAAGAAAGTTGAGGGTCCAGTGACAGATGACAGGATGCACATTCAGAGATACAAGTTTGTCAAACAACTTCACAGGAATTATGGTGTTAAAGGCCGAGCTAAAGTCCACGAAAAGAATCCTCGCATAAGTACTCGGTTGTTCCAGGTGCTTCATAACATAATGTAAACCTAAGGCAACTGCATCGTCCACAGATCTGTTAGTTTGATAAGCAACCTGGTGAGGATCCAACAGACCGGCCGTGGATGATTTCATATAACGGAGCATAATATGTTCGAAAACTTTCATCGCAACTGAGGTAAGTGCCACTGGACGGTAATCATTCATGGTAGAGATTTTAGCCTTCTTGGGAATAGGTATAATCACAGAAGTTTTAAAACACATTGGAATTATGCACTGTTGTAAAGATGAATTTTAGATGTCGGCGAATACTGGAGCAAGCTGATCGGCGCAATTCTTGAATGTATATGATGAGATGTTGTCAGGATCCGAAGCCTTGCGCGTACTCAGTCGCTTGAACACTGTCCGCACGTCAGCAACGTTAACGGTGAAAGGCGGCGACAGCGGAGTGTCTGTGGGTAGGGGACGCTGTTCCGGCGATGTGTTTAACTTGTCAGATCTGCTGTAGAAGTCGTTTAGTTGGTCGGGGAAGGACGGATCGGCATTGTAAATGACTGAAGCGCTTGGCTTATACTGTGTAATTTGACGTAACCCTTGCCATACAGATATGGTGTTGTTGGAAGCAAATTGGTTTTCAAGTTTACGTTTGTATTTGTACTTGGCCGAACTAACTGCCTTGCGCACTGCGTACTTGGCTCTCCGAAACTCTTCCCTGTTGCCGCTAATGAACGCTGAGTTTTTCATGGCTAGTTTCAGTTTAATGTCCCAGGTAAACCATGGTTTGTCACTGCCATATACTGTAACTAACTTACTCTCGTAGCAGGTTTCTTCACACTAGCTGATGTAGGCAGTTACTGTTTCAGTGTACGCGTCGAGGTCGGGGCAGGAATCTTTAAACATTTGCCAGTCCGTGTTGTCAAGGCAAACTTTCAAAGCAATCGTCGAGTCAGCAGCCCGCTTTCTCACTGACTTTGTGGTCGGTTGTATTGTTTTTAACTTCTGACGGTATGTAGGAATCAATACGACTATGGCATGATCTGACTCACCCAACGGAGCCCTGGTGGTGGCCCGGTAAGCGTCCTTGGAGATGGTGTAGCAGTGGTCCAGAGTGTTTTTGTTACGAGTGGAGCAATTAACATGCTGTTTGTATCGGGGTAGAACTTTCTTCAGATTAGTGTGATTGAAGTCACCCAGGATGATGATGACACTATCAGGGTAGGTTGTTTCTGCTGCCAACACGCGGGTAGTCAACTGGTTAATTGCACTGGTTGCGTTCGCGTAGGGCGGTGTGTAAACACCCAATAAAACAACACTGAAGAATTCCCTCGGCGAGTAGAACGGTTTGCAGTTAACTGTGAGTTATTCAAGTTCAGGAGAACAAGACGAGGACACAATAGTTGAGTCATTAGGTAGGTAAACTACAGTCAAATACAATATGTTTTGGTATCACATGCATGTATAATATGCAAACGTAATACGAGAATCATAATTATGTATGTTGAATTATAGATATTAATTATACACATAAATCAACTAAGTCTATTATTGTGACAGGTAGAACCGACAACCAAATTGATAAGTCGACATGTTAGACCACTGATCGGCACATCTTGATTTGTTTCAACCGCCTTTCACAAAACAGCATACCAGTCGGTAGCATTGGATTGCTTCACTAAATTCCCAATCTGCCCAGCATGCGATGACCACCGAGGTAGATCGTGTAATGTGTTGACCACCGAGGTAGTTCGTGTAATGTGTTGACCACCGAGGTAGATTGTGTAATGCGATGACCACCGAGGTAGATCGTGTAATGTGTTGACCACCGCGGTAGATCGTGTAATGTGACGACCACCGAAGTAGATCGTGTAATGTGATGACCACCGAGGTAGATCGTGTAATGTGTTGACCACCGAGGTAGATCGTGTAATGTGTTGACCACCGAGGTAGATTGTGTAATGCGATGACCACCGAGGTAGATCGTGTAATGTGTTGACCACCGCGGTAGATCGTGAAATGTGATGACCACCGAAGTAGATCGTGTAATATGATGACCACCGAGGTAGATCGTGTAATGTGCAGATTGCCTGCAAGAAACCGGAATAGCATTCATCTGGAGAATGCTACAGCAAAAAGGGTTATAGTTTAAAGAAACATGGGATAACTTTATTAATATTGTGGGAAGGCTACATAGTGTATTTGTTATATCTATTCTATCGGAAAGACTCTTTAGCCACTTCCATTAGATATGGTTAAATAATTAATATATAAAATATGCATATCTAGTGTACACATTCAAATAATGACATACCTCTTTATCAGAGGGAAACCCTCTTTTATTTGTGAAACATGTCACATACAGACTCACATTAAAATGTTAATAAAGTGTCATTAAATGTTAATGATGCACAATTGATAACCACCATGCATGAGCAAATAAGATAATATGGCATAATGTAATGTCACAATATATCAATTCAAATGAAATGGTGATATCAGATAAAAAAAAACATTACACTATGATCAAAGCGTGTTAGCTGATGATCAGTTTTTCATACAATATAACACAATACGTGCATGAATTGCCAACGGATGTAATTGTCCATCATGTGTCCAATGGCACTAGTATACATGTATACGATTCTGTAATATATTTCCCAGTCACATACCATGTATTCCAGCCCAAACTGGTCCACGAGCACAAGTGTCATAAAGCTGAAATAGGTAATGTACTGTTTCTTTGTGGAAACCTTTGTGTATGGAGAACATTTTTGTAAGCCATCAATTCGATGAAGTCCCAGAGTTAGCAACATGCTTGTTCAAGTAATATGTGGCGTCGTTGCTCATACGCCCCGGCCTCATGATCGTTGAAAGTTTCGAGTTGATCCGTGCTAGACCTGAAAATGGTGGCATTGTATACAAACTCTTGTACGAAGAGGATAAGTAGGTAGTAAGACATGAAAATATTATCTTTCAACAGAACAGACCGTCATAGTAGCAAGGAATAAACGCTACGCCTTACAAGATACATCACGTGACTAGGCGTGCCGTTCAAACACACTTTATGGGATCGGGTCCATAAAGGCTTAATTCGCAGGTCACCATCTTCCAGCCAGGCATTGACCTACTCTCAACACCATGACCACCAAAAGATGAAATGAAAACAATCACATTTGATCTGATTAAGACCTAAAAGATTTAAAACATCTGATCCAAAAAAACAGCATTCACACCTGTCTTGAATGCAGTCATGATTGGAGAGGCAGGGAAAGCGGATGCTGGGAGGGAGTTCCACAGTCGACTCGTCCTAGGTATATATGAGTTGATATGTAGCTCTATTTTCGATCTAGGAATATGTACACAATATGGATGTCCGCTCACTGAAAATATGGTAGCTCTCATACTAGGTGCTTCTGAGGGTAGAATATCAGCCTGCTCAGTAGATGGCTGGAGGAAGATATGATTCTGTGATTCAGTGGACCTATTCCAAACTTGAGAGGTTCATCGATCTAAAGCAGGCTATCTAGCAACTTCAAAGACGTAGTTATTGCTCCATTCCAGATTGGGGAAGCATATTCCATAAGAGGTCCAACGGCCCAGGATATAGAGACGCTTTGCTGTCTTATGGGTAATACATGTGATGTGCTGTGACCAGGACAATGTCTCGGTGATGG
Source organism: Lamellibrachia satsuma (assembly GCA_033239005.1). Taxonomy (NCBI): domain Eukaryota; kingdom Metazoa; phylum Annelida; class Polychaeta; order Sabellida; family Siboglinidae; genus Lamellibrachia; species Lamellibrachia satsuma. Next base: position 11,837,991 of record BSQZ01000004.1, read on the forward strand.
AGACACCCAGAAGAGTAATACTATCTGTAGGCTGTAATTCCTTGTTCATAAAGTGGAGTGGGGAATGATTCTGGCTTCTTTTCCTGCTGATGATCAACTTCTCTGTTTTGCTGGTATTGAATGTAACACACCAACTTTGATTTTATACAAGTCACATTGGAGGCTTTCAGCGCATATGATTCTATCGCACGTATTCTTAATGACAATATGGAGTGTATAATCATCAGCAAATAAGTGGATGTCGTTATCTAGGTGTGATGCCAAGTCATCGATAAGCATAAGAAAAAGTACAGGACCAAGAATACTCCCCTGGGGGACTCTGGCAGATGTAGTCTTTGCCGATGATGTAGAGCCATCAAGTACAACAGACTATTATCTGTCTGACAGGAAAGATGCAATCCAGCAATGCAAGTCTCCTTGGATGCCAAAAGATTAGAATTTCTCCATTAGACCCTTATGCCACACACCGTCGAATGCCTGCTTGATGTCAAGGGCAATGACTCTAATTTCTTGCTGGGTGTTCAGTGCATTGTTCCACCACTGAGTGATGTAGGAAAGCATGTCAACTGTTGACCTCTTCTCCCGAAACCCGTATTGGGTGTCACAAAGAAGGTGATGCTTGCTAAGATGGCCACGGATCTGATCACATATGATGCGCTCCATGAATTTTGGATATTATTGGTAGCAGCAATATCGGTCTGTAGTTTGATGGATCATGCTTACTCCCCTTCCTAGGTATAGCAATGACATGAGCAGTTTTCCATTCAGATGGAACAGTCCTGGTGTCAAATGAAATCTGGAATAATTTAGCAAGGACTGGAGCCAGTTCAGGTGCACATTTCTTCAGTTCCACCAGTCTCATGTAGGTGGGCTCGCGCTTTAGGCCTACTTACCAAATTTCCTTTTCTTAACAACTTGATTGTTGCGGGGATTACGGGGTCCTTGACCTTAATCACCAACACCTATAACCACCGTCGCCCCGCTGTGGAAGATGTCCCAGTCGATGTATGGGAGGAGGTATCATAGCGCCATACCTACTTCACTCTTCAATGGAGCAGACTCGATGTGTCCCACCATGGATACGACCTCAATGTTATACTTCTTATCGATGACGGAAACCACTTGTTTGAGCAGCTCCTTGCGGATGCGGGCCACAGCCGCCTTACTAGTCTTCTTGTGGACTGTCCTCCTTTCTTTTGGGCGATGCGCCGAAGCGACTATTTGTACGTGTCACTTTTAGCGTGCAATGCGAAGGTGCCTTTCTCGTTGGCTACGTTGGCCAAATTGTAGGTGCTGCTGGCCATTTTGTTGGACATGATCGAAGCGTCGAACTCCCGGCTTGAGCCCCAGAAGATAATGCTCGTCAGCTCATCAAACTCCAGCCACTCACAATACCCAGATTTAAATTATCTCAAATTATTTCTCCTCGGACTGAATGGCCTCGTCGAAATCGGTCACTTTGAGGGACACATATTCGCCTGGCTGCTCAACATCATGGCCCATGCTTGCTATTCTCGGACTCGGGGTTCTCAAGGTTTTTGTCGGCCTCAGCTTCTTGAGATTCTGGTCCCTCCCTTGATATTTGAGAGGATGTTGCTGCTCGACGATGACATTTGCGTTGCTGCTCGTGGATGACATTTGGCATGTAGAATAGAGAATGTGCTACTAAAACGGTGATGAAAAACACGCACGTACGCCCACTCGTACAAATTATATATATATATATATATATATATATATATATATATATATATATATATATATATATATATATATATATATATATATATATAAATATATATATATACGTCCACACCAACACTGTAGATTTCTGTGAATACCTCCTGTGTAGCACAGCGATAAACGCATACATAAACGCATACCATAAAAAGCATCAGACACGAACGCTGTTGTCATGGTTTCGAGCTTCCCTTGCTACTTTGGGGAGAAATGAAGCATATTCGACACTGCTATAACTGATGATTTATTTCCCATTGACGAATACCAAACTTTCTGTGTAACACGATAAGGACGCGATGGTGGGGCAGTATGTATGTACGCAGATAATTGTTTAGAAGTACGACTGTTGACAGACCTGTCAAAAAGTGTGAATAACAGTGAATACTTATTTGTTAAGATTATTAACACAAATACTAAATATATTATTGCAGCATTTTCTATGAATATTTAGATACATTGCAAAAATTAAAAGAAAACACGTGTACGGAGACTTCAATATAAATGTGCTAAATCACGAAAAGCATGAAAAAACTAACCAGTTTATCAATATAATATTATCAAATGGATATTACCCACTCACAACCCATCCATACATATTAAGGTATTTGTTGACAAAACAGAAGTTGTGAAAGTGAGAAATGCGAAATTTCTCGGGGTAGTCATACATGTGACGATATCACCGAAACACCACATCCAGGCACTACAATGCAACGTCTCAAAAAGGAATTATATACCATATGGAATATATACTGTACACTTGTATTGCCATACTTGCAGTGTTATTCTGTGGGGTATAACATATAAATCTAAACTGAAATGCGGATTGTGCTCAAAACCTCTAAACAATCCCATACTATACCTATCGTCTACAAATTGAAAGCCCTTCACTTTGATGATATTGTTAGTGTTAACATTGCAGCAATTGTGCATAAAGCATTTTGCAACGAATTGCCCGAAATAATTCAAAGTAAGTTTCTATTAAACAACACCATTCATAAATATGGTTCGAGGGTTGAAAACAACTTTATGATAAAGCTCTGCAAAACTAAGAAGTCTTTCAATCATTAAAGGACCAAAACACTGGATAATTGTCCTGCATCAAAGCAACAACACCATTCGTCTTCCCGCCAATATGCACAGTCCCATCGTATGTTCGATCGTGTATCTTTCGGAAGTTCAAGCCAAGCTGCTCGACCTGTTCGGTGATGTCTGTGCCTGTAACTCCGGAGTAACTCAAGAGAAACTCCAACAATTCATCACGGATCTTCTGGTTTTCATATTTCAGGACAACGCTCTATGTTTGATATGTCAAGGCCTCGTCAGCTTTGGTGGGATATAAAGCACCATTCGCACTTCGGATATGATCTTCTGTTGTATTTGTTACCCGATGATAGCAGTCAGTTCGTTACGTATTATTTTCAAAGTCTAGATGGCGTTATTGTTTGTGTCGCCAAATGCTTCTTCAGAACCACATCGCCATGACCACAAAAAAGGCGTACTGAATTCCGTGCAGGTATAAAATATAAATGAAACAAGTCGATATGATGTTTCCATTTTCTATTTATGCATCTAGCACAGACAGTTATGAAAATAGCAATAGCAGTTGTGTGGATGTCTGGAGGTCAATGTTGCGTGTGGTGAATATTAGAAAACTCCATTTTGCTCGAGCTCACAGAAATTGATCTGTTGAGTAGAGGGACTGTTTTGTGGTCAGATGAGAACTCGTACCGGCTCTTCTGTGGGGCACAACATGCGTATGTGAGGAGGGTGGATGAGAGGCACAGTACAAAATGTATTCACAGCGTTGGTTCCTTGATGGGGGGGGGGTAGATGGGATGGGGGGTAGGATGGGGGTGGGGAGTGCATATCGGTGCTCAGAGTTGGTCAAATGTACGCTGGAACAGTTTGCCAGTGTTGCGATGTCACATACATGCTTCTGCACTTGATAAAGCATTTATCTTCCAGCAAGGTAATGCTCCTTGCCTTAAGACACCACATTTTTTTAGAACTTTGACATATTGATGTGATGTGATGTAGGTTTCGACTCAGAGCTCAGACCCAATAGTGCATCTATGGGAAGTGGTGTTCAAGCAGATTGAGAGGAGCATGCCGGCAGTCTGCAAACGTTGTGGCAGACACTACAAATAGGGTAGAACGTAACCCCCCGTCTAAAATATACAAGTTAGTTCAGTAACTGCAGAAAAGATATGCTGCTGTAGTTAAGTCTAAGGGTCATTCAAACAAATATTAACACTTTTATTTTGATAATTACATGTGCTAGATACAATCATACATACAAACTAATACATTGACTAGTTTCATTTACGTGTATACTTACATTAGTTAATGTTTGTACTTGCTCCATGAAATATTGCATGGTCCCATGACTTTGTTAATGCACTAGGCTGTGCTTAAGGCGACTGTCTCTCACGTGACGTTGCAAGCCTCACAACTGCTGCTGACCCGTGGAATTCAGTAATAATGCACTGACAAAAATAATCGATGTGCTTTTTTTGTAATGGGTAGGCAGAACGGGGAAGTAAATCAGAACGACTGGGGACAAATGGCCCTAATTTGTATGTCAGAAATGTCTTCATCTGAGGAACAAGTTCAGCCTGAAGGGTGTCTCTAGAATAAAATTTTACTTGATGAAAAAATCCGGCCAAAATAAAGTGGGGTACCCGGGCACCTGGTGGACACCCCGTGGAACCGCCCATGGTTTGATGTTATGTGAATTGTCTGTTGAAATTCGCAGAACACAATAACTTGACACTCGAAAGCTGAACGACTCGTCGCCCCGTCTGTAAGAAATCTTCTCCCGAATATTAACGTTGTAATAATCCACAATCCATCACGGCAGCCAATCTACCAACGCTGTGAGACCGCAGGGAGAACTTATGCACACCACTATTCATAAGCATGCAACAACCTAAGTAGTTATAGTGCTCTTCTGACCACGGATATGCTTGGTTAGAAGAGCACTGTTACTACTAATATACACATAAATTACACCACCTTCTGCCTCCCCTCCGGGAAACTCCGTACACAACTTGAAACAATAGGACTTACCGTGTGCCGCGTTGCAGAACTGCAAGATTTCAGAACTCTTTTATGCCATATGCTTTAAGACACTGGCAGTAATTATGAACTCATTTATAAATTAGTTACTATTTACGTAATAGTAGTAGGCCATATAATTTATTTTACTATAGTATTGCCTGTTTTGATTGATGATTACGTCTTTTATATTTACCTTGTTTATTTACAAACATAACTTTAAACTTGATGTTCATGCACCTTTTAAATTTATTATATTTTAAATCATAATTTTTTTCTTAATTAATGTATTATCATTGGTTGTTTTACTGTGCCAATTGTATAATTCAACTGCTATAGTTGCCATTTTGTAATAAAATTATTGAAATAATCTGTCTCCATCATCCTTCTTGACCTTTGTCTGCTTCAACGTGATCTGTAGCTTGCAGACAACAGGTATATGGTCGGAGTTAATGTCTACACCTGGATACCGTCTTGATATTTCTAACAACATTTCGAGATCTTATTATGTAGCATGGAATGACCACATCGACAACATAACAAAGAAGGCCAACAACACCAGGGCTTTCTTACAGCGCAACATCAGCAGCTGCCCCCAAGCCATCAAATCGCGGTGTTACCAGACCTTTGTAAGGCCAATTGTGGAGTATGCGTCGACTGTATGGGACCCATCCACCAAAAACTACACCAAGGCAGTTGAGAATGTCCAGAGGCAAGCAGCCCGCTTCGTAATGAACGACTACCGGCGACGCAGCAGCGTAGGGAACATGCTTGAGAGTTTGGAATGGAAGTCACTAGAGAGAAGACGAGCCGATGCCAAGTTGATGATGCTGTACCGCATCAACCACAAACTGGTTGATGTGACAACGAAGTCGCTAGCCGCCGCACCAACACGCACCAGAGGCAGCACTTATCGCTTTTACCAGACTTTCACCCGCGTCGACGCCTACAAATCCTCATTCTTTCCCAGCGCCATCAAACTATGGAACAATAGCACACACGAATTAGTTAGCCAACCGTCAGTAGAAAGGTTTAGACAATGCCTTCTCACCATGCCAACATAGAACAATTATACAGTCCTTATTATTAGATATCATATAGCTCATGCACTAAATTATTGCCTAACTACGCAGACGCGACATATACTGACTAAAACGGACCCGAACCGGCATTACATCACCCGCTCCCACGCAATAGTGATCACAGCTCGAAAATACTCTAGCCACATTTATATGTGGCTAACATAGAGTCCTGAGCTTAAATGGAAGAAGAAGAAGAAGTAGCCAATTTGGTTTCTGTGTACATCTCCTGGGCGCTTCCATGTATAGAGCTTGCGTGGTAGGTGCTGGAATTGTGTATTCGTGATAACAAATTCTTTCTCCTGGGCAAATTGAAGTAGCCGTTCCTCACTTTTAATTCTACTTGCCTTCCGTTCCGACCCGACTTTTGAGTTCCAGTCATCAACAGTGATGAATATATCATCTGATTTGACATACTTCTGTGCTCAATTTATCTCCTCCCTCTTGATTTGGGGCAAAAACTTGAATGCGACGTCGATTGGTTTTCATCGGAATTTCACCAGGGTACAATCTGTCTGAAGTACGCCAATACCCAGTCATCTCTGGCAACATTCTTTTTCATGCACACTCACACTCCGTTTCTGTGTGGAATTCTAAGTATTGATTAAAAACAAGTGTGTACCCGTTTTTGTCAATCCTTCGAACTCTCTATCAATTTCATATCTGATATTCCTAGAATATCCTATTTCATCTCCTTCGTGTGTTGTACGATATTATCTGATCTGAGTTGAGTGCGCTGCAGGAGAACAAGACCCACACAGCCACCTCTGGTCAGGTTCGACTGCTAGAAATGTCAGGGTGCTACTCCCTCGATACACCACAAAGATTAATAAAACTACTAAAACTAGACAAAACAGTATTTATTTTATCATAAATCACACCAGTGGTGCACAACTCATACAGTCAGTCGATAAACGTCCTGCTTTGGCGGCGGAGGCTTCGTGTACACGAGCAACTTCTTCACGGGCTTGATCTTACGTCCGAAGCGTCCGTCCTTGCGATGCCAGCGTCCACTCTTCGGCCGGATGCCGAGCCAGCGATTGCGCCCAGCCTTGCCGATGACGCGTTTATTGTGGTCGACGTTCGAGACACGCCCGACGGTGGCGACGCACGTCTGGTCAAGCGAGACCTCGCGCTTCGACGGCATCCGCACGATACAGCGGTCGTTCACTTTACGGACGAGCAACGCCGTCTCGCCGGCCGCACGCGCCATCAGACCGCCTTGGCCGGGGTAGAACTCGACGCAGTTGACGAGCGTGCCGACCGGCAGTGACCCGAGCGGGTAGGAGTCGCCCTCAGCCGCACGCACTGTTCAACAGACACCAATTCCCCTGTTCAATCACATAGTGCCTACTACAAACGTGGATGATCAGTTTTAAATTTCGATACATTTTATGAAAAATATCTGGCGTTTCGTTACCAACATAGTTATGCGTGCGTGCGTGCGTGCGTGCGTGCGTGCGTGCGTGCGTGCGTGCGTGCGTGCATGCGTGGAGCGAGCGAGCGTGTGACCTACATCTTCATGAATCAGATGTTCAACTTTCATTATTTTTCATTCAATCGTATCCTCACGCGAGGAATTTGGCTCATATGTTGATAGATACAGGCAACAGCAGTTTACACATTTGCTGTCTGTATGGAATATTTTCCTTCCCCTAGAATAGACACATTGTCGCTTTTAGAGTCTCTTCCGAAAGACAAAGGCAAAGTGGAGTTAATTAGGTAGCCCAAGTCTCGAATCGGCAATAGGTGGACTCGATTGACAGTCCACAGTGTTCAACTATATACGTAGAAAGAAACCACAGGTAACACGACAACGCTTTGTCCACTACACACATGTAATGCAATAAAATGTACGTGAAGTTGAACAGTTTTTAATTTTAGTGTATCTACAAACAAAAAGACAAACCTTAAAATAAATATAATAAAGTGGTCAACACAATGAAGATATTCATGGCAGAAGAAGTGAATATTGAACGAACGTTTTATCATGTTTTATTACGTTGCTCATTTCATCGAAATACCTGAACGGACAGTTTCCTTACCTGCTGTTTTTGACAGCACCTGTGATGACTTGATGATGTCGCCTGCTTTCATGTTTTGTGTAGCAACGATGTATCGTTTTTTCTCAGCCGTTGCCACCAGGGCTATTCGAGCCGAGCGATTCGGGTCGTACATGATCTTGTCAATTTTTTCCAGAAGTGGCGGCCCCTGCGTCGGCCCGCCCCGAACCCAGTCAATCATGCGGAAGTTGCGCTTGTGACCACCACCACGACGATGGTACCAGATACGACCTATGCAGACACAAATCACAAAATGAAGCATGTTCTGAAACTTGGTCACGTTTCATAAGGGAAGGAGCTTACATATAATCAACACTCACTATTGTTCCACCAGCTGAAGTGGCTTATTTAGTGACATTGTTATCAGCTTTCTCTCAAACTACCTTTGATCGTTGTGCTATGGAAACGTTCCCAGACAACTGAGATAAGACAATAATGTTATGAAGTCTGTAGATACTGCATTATATTAACAGATTACTTGCACGCTTCAAGCAAACATAATTTATAATGAAAGCAAGGCAATAGAGAAATGAGTATTTACTTATCATTGTCAGCACTTTACCAGTCTCAAACTCATAAAAATAAAACTGGCATTAGAGGCAGGCGATAAACAATAAAAAATTAAAATGGCAGGAACAGTCAGCATTTCATAACTGAGACATGGTACAAAACAAATTACCCTGTTACAAGATCAGAAAGGATGAAAATCTACATTACTAATCAGATCCACAATGCATGTAGATGAAAGTACAGGCACAAGATTTTTCAAGATACATTGACGCCCTTACCATTAGGACCCCGACCCCCTGTCTTAGGGAATGGCAGAGGTCGGACTGTATATTCATACATCTCTGTAAACTTCTTCCTAATCTCCCACCGATTGTTTTTCTTGCTGGGCAGCACCCATCGGGGCTGTTTGCGGCTGTCAAGAACTCGCTGGCAAATTGGACTTGTGTGCAAGCATCTAGAGAGAACACGTGTAGTAAGTAGACTAAAAAAGTAGTACAGTTTAATTAATGTAATAATAATAATTATGTTAATGCAAACTTCTCAGTTTAGTCCAATGCAAATCAGGTCCATTTATGCTCGACTCAATAGTGTGTGACTGAATAGTGTAAATAATATGCACAATCAATTTAATAAAAGATTGCATACATTTCTTAAAATCATTGAAAGAACTGACATTTATCATTAGATTGGGAAACGTGCAAAAGTGAGTTTATCCTCAAGCCGACATATTAGCATCACATACTACTTTGTCACTTTTGCCCTTTTTTTTGTTAGCTAGATAGGTTAAATTTTTCACGAAATGGGTCTAATACGAGATGAAATGAAAAATCTAATAGTGGATGCAGTTTAACAGCTTGGTACTTAGTCGTACTTGCTTAGACATTGGGGCAAAGATGTTGATATATATATATATATATATATATATATATATATATATATGTATTTAAGGTGAGAATGTTCATCCTGTAGTATATTATGAACCTGGGACTGTTATGGCTGTATTCTATGAGTATGTACGGGTATAAGTTAACCTTCAAAAATTGAGGCACAGTTAGTATTTTAACATCTCGGCCCCAATGTCTAAGCAGGTACTACTAAGTACCAGCTGTTAAACTGCATCCAGTATTAGATTTTTTTTTATTAGACCCATTTTGTATATATATTAATATTGTTATATCATCAATTTCAATTCAAATTCCATATTGCCTAAATAATTGTTATTGAAAATCTGCATCACATAACTAGAAATAACACTCCAGACATACAAATAAGTGTCAGCACAGGTTTACTATTCATAAAAAAAAACACCAAAGTATATAGTATGACAAGACTTCGTAGTAGTAGTAGGAAAACGTGCTCCATACAAATATCAAGACTCACCTTGCTGTGATCTGTTGACACAGATTCTGGGCTGTTACCAGTGTTGGCGCTGACTGAAGGCCTAGCCTCGACAAACCTTGAATCAGCTGCACCAGAACCATTGTCTTCGGCTAGGAAACGAATCATTAAACCATTAAAGTATATACAACAGCTTGTCCTTTTTAAAAGCATTAAATTTAATAAGACAGATCTGAAATTTAATTAGATACTTTAATTGAAATTTCTATGAACTTATACACAGTACATGGCAATCACTGGTTGACATGGCCGCCAATCACAATTCTGTGGCATTCTGTGACAGAAAAACATACCTTAATCTATAATTACATTTAATTACTTCCAATTTAGTGACAAATTGCATTATACCATTATCTATATATACACATGTTAGTAACATCATCATATATGATTATGAAGCAGAACAGAACAACATTCCATGTTGAAAAATTTAACGTCTTATTAAAATATGTATAGCAAATAGTTCTATAATTCTGTCAGTTCACAACAGTAACCATTTACACTGTGTGAGAGGTATTTTACTGACACAAGTGTACTGTTTCACTAAGATTCTTATGAGCTCATTAGTGCGGGTTTGCTCTATTAAATCGAATTTGCTCCTTAGCTATGATCAAAACAGAAAATTTCACTAAGAATAAATCATAAAATGAAAACATTCATAACAACTCAACTTATTAACAACGAGGCTAAACCGCACATAAAGCAAAACATATCAATCATAAACAATCAAATTGACCAAACTGTATATTATCTTGACTCTAGTTTTACGAAGAGATCTAGTTTTTTACGGTCAAATAAGTTTTAAAAATTTTAATAGTTTGCAAATTATGGCTTTTGTCCATAGTGTGTATTTTATAATGACAAGCCATTGTGTGCACTGCTTTATGACATTACAGCGGTCAAGGTTGTTCGCTATTAAATTTTGAGCAATTTGCTGTGTATCTAACTAAAATGCACATCCCTAATCTTCATATTGCTATACTCAACAACACAACTTCAATTGAGGTTGCTGGTGCTCTCTGCGAGCTTTGTTATAAAAAAAATCTGTCAAAACATGCATGTCACAGAAATAGTGTCCATTGTGGCGTCTTCTTTTATAATATTACATTTTTCCTCTTCACCTAGCAAGCAAATAATTCAAATGTGGTTGAAAAGTGGTCAATGGAACTTATTATTAGACACTTTTTTTACAATTTTTTGTATCTATTTTGCTCAAATGAGCACAATGTGGAACTTATGATGGAAATTTTTATCATTAGCATATGATGAATTTAATGAGGATGTTAGTGAAATGCATTTTGAAAACGCTCCTTAAATTTAATGATGGAATCTGTTTTATGTGGGTCTGCCATATGAGCTCATTACGTTAGTGGAGACCATGGTGCCCCTTCGGCAACATTTTTTGGATTTTGTTCGTGTTTTTCCATTGTGCCGCTACATGGTAGCATGATAAACAAATGGGTCACTAAGCTTGCCTCAATGGCCTCCCCCTTTGCCAGATCATAGTAAATATGCCACTGAGTGCACTACTGATTTTGCAATTGAAACCATTGCCATAAGTCAGCTAAGCAATTCCATCCTGTGAGCAAGGTTACGATACAGGTTGAATAAGCTCAAATTTAATGAAGGATGCAGTAGCGTTGTGGTTAGAACATTGTACTCTCAATCGAGAGAACCCGGGTTCGAATCCTTTTACTGCCGTTTCATAGCTTGGGTAATTTCTATCACTCTCGTTGCCCAAGTTCATTCAGCCGTATAAATGAGTATCTGGTCTTTGGACAGTAATTGCAGCGTGACTGAAGCTTCCCAGAGAGGCTGAATTGGTGTTGGAATGACCAGGTCTGCCAGGGGTGAAGTTTGACACGGACTGGATACTGTGCTGTATAGAAAAGTGCTATTTACCTTTTTCCTTTACAAACTGACCTGCAGTAAAATTTTCGTAACATCTTACAATTTTATTTTTTTTTTAAATCAACAATGAAGATGGCCCCATCATTTGTGGCCCAAACAACAGGATTCTTTCATAAACTAACAAGTGCATATGCAGCCAACCAGCAATTATAAATTGAATGCTGTAGCTGTATGTGCAGCACAAGTGGCATAGGACCATAGACATAAATAGAATACCCGTTGGTAAAACAAGACCCCTGAGCTCTTATCGGTTGACACATGATAAAGTGATGCAGGCATGGACCAGTGACATTCATGCTGCTGCACGGCAAGAACCCACTGGAGGCCCAGTGTTTATACTGTACAGCACCCCATCATATATCTATAGATGTACAGTACTAATAAGAGATTATTACTATATAGCTATATATACCTAATACCTTATTACATGCACAATATATCCATGCACCTTGTATATCAAATATCATAACATTAACTAATGACTGCAAGCGGTCAAAATCTCATTAAGCCCTGTTGGACATTCTTCTCTAAGGTCCAAAAAATACTCTTTTCCGATCTTTCAACACATTCCCCAGCTGCTCCATCACAGCCATTTCCACCTGCAGATCAAGATCTTTCTCGAATGTTGTCTGGCCAACTTGCCCAAGGACACACCTCATGTAAAGAAATGTGCTCTCTCATTTAAGCTGTCAATTGTTTTAGTAGGCAACCTTTCACATGGTGTGTCAAACAAATGCATAGAATGCAATGAACGTTGCAATGTGTACAGAATGTGTTACATGATAATGGTTCATACAACGATGAAAAGACAAACGACGACCAAAAAGGGGAGAGCCTCATTAAATGCAGATGGCTTAATAAAGAAAAAAAATCTTATTAATGAGCTGACATCTAGTAGAGTTTTAAAAGAATTACAAATATGCATACATGCATGCACACATTATTTATAAAACTGAATCCTACCCCTATAACATGTTATGTTGCACCCAATCAATGTGACTACTAGGAAACACTTAATGTACGCTACCCCCAAGAAAAACAAATGTATATGTAATATATTGATATTTCAGAACATTTTCGAAATTGTTACATTCATTCACATATACACTAACACAGCACAAACATTTGCGACATAAATTATGTGAAAATAACGAGATGTTATATCCTGTCTTCTGTCGATTCGTACAGCTGTAAGCCAGACAGGAAATAACCATATTCGTTGTCCCACAACTTTCTCCAGCAAGCCTCCAAAATGTTTGTCTTCGAGAGTTTAACACTAATGCAAGATGCTCACTCCAGTATGAACAACCCAACTGTCAACACTCATAACACAACTGCTGGGACCACCCTCACCCAAATTATTATTAATCAGTGTGGTGGCCATGCCCCATTAAGAACAAATGACAATGACAAATCTTCAAGTTAATTGGTTCCTGGTGCCATCGACACTGGCTACTAGCCTGATAAGTTTATACTTCTCTGGTAGCCACCACATCTTCATTGCTTTTGTTTGCCTTATATTGTACATGATGATGGTGAGGAAGAAATCATTTCTTATTTACTCACTTACTTACTTACTTACATATATTAGACAACTATTTGTGACATGCTATGTTCACACTATAAACAGTACTACCCTATGTGTCATGCAGTGGATGCAACTGTTTCTGCCATGCAATGAAATGCCAGCCAGTGGTCCACGCCCGCTTCACTGCAGTGAGCTGGCTTATCGCTCTTGTGTATAGGGGGATGATTAATGATGTAACTCTATCTATAGGACATAGATATTACAGATAGACTAAGACTCAGTAAGAGTCTGCAACTGTGCCCTTTTCCACGTTCGTGAATATTTATTTCAGGGTGCAAAAATCCTTCAAAGGGATACTGCATCAAAATCACTGGCACTTTATTCGCATGACATGAACTTGGAAGTAAAGTATATTAATGATCTGTCCCGATCTACACACTACGTCTAGTCACGAACTAACTAACTAACCCTCAACGGCTAGTGGAATGAGACCTCGAAACACCACACAATTGTAGTAACCACAACATACAGACTAGTCAGTTAAACGAAAGTTGTCGAGGACTGGAAACAACAAGAAATAACTGGGCGATAAAGAGAGTATTTAACATACAACTCGGTTGTCAACTCGACAATATGGTTAGCTTACATGCGAATAAATATACAATTTCATATATGTATTATATCACATGCAAGTGTAGTTTATCTATTGTTTTTTTATAGTAAGGTATGGTTTAGTAATATGTTAGATAATTTTTTGTTGGAAAAATACCTGGTCGAAGCGACCTTCCTTGCGAGCAGGCGATAGGTCATCAAAAATAAATCATGTTTGCGCAATTATGCGTATATCACACATTTTCACATTTACTTGCATATGAACATATATTAAGAGATGTGAGACATATGATACAAATGCATGTCATAGCATAGATTACTTGGTTGGTTTGTACTATTAATGACATATGCGGCCATATTTACGCTGGAAGTTCGCGTTTGATTTTGATTAAGTATTGTGATCGGATTTTTGCGCCACTTCAAGGAGCTTGTCATGGCGGCATCTTTGGAAAGCTACGTAAATCGTATCCTGTTTTAGCGTGATATACTTTTTAATCGAAATGAAACAACTGATTTTCTCAAAATGTGTGTACTTGGGCGATATTATATGAATATGTCTGTGTGTTCGTATTGTTTTTGGTCTCCGAATACGAAGGCCTATCCGAATGTGCCATGTAGTGGTAAACCCTCACCCTAAAATCGCTCTCACCTGCAAGCTGCCTAGGCAGCGTTCGACCTGATCTAGAACTGGAAGTTCTAGTAGAAGGATTATCCGGGCCGTGGCGTTAGCGTTATATCACATTCGTCATAACGGCGACAGATCCAAAACGGCGGCAAATCCAAAACGGCGACAATCCAAAAGGCAACATCCTTGGTCAAAACGGCAGACAAATCGAGTCAAAACGGCGACACACTTTGGTCAAAACGGCAACAAATATTGATCAAAATAGACAGATATTGCCGCCATATGTATGGCAGGGTAATGGTCAGAATGGTGACAAACCAAAACGGAGACATAAATAAATAATCATTGCGTCACGTACTCATGCAAAATAAATAAATAATAAGTGTTTAAATAAATAATAAATGTTATAAGTGACACAAATAAATAATAATCGTGTATAGATATGGCATGTGTCTCCATTTCGATTGTCACCGGTTTTTTGTTCTGTCGCTCATTAGTCAAAAATATAATTAAAAACACAAATACTGTATGTTACGATTCCTGCATACTGAATTTTTATTATCACCATAACACACAAAAAAAACAAGCATTAGAATGAAGTTTACAAAACTTCAGCGCATTACGTTTTGTACAATGGGCAGATGTGAATAACAAACATTGTTGCACATTCGCAACTGTGACCCGGGGTTACATTTTATGAAAAACGATATCAAAGAACCTATATGCAGATGGCTTCATTGCGTTCAAAAACAATACTGATATAGTTATGGTATGATATCATGATGACATTTTTTTCAATAGTAATACCCACAACATATAATTTTAATAGAATATTATAATATTTATGCAATTCATTATGATGAGTGCTCATAGAATAGATACCAACCATTGGCTTGATACCCAGTCAGAATTTGCCAATTAAACAGAAACACAAAAATGCCTCATTCTACTCTCTTACATAGATGTGACGGTCGAGGTTGTGGACAACGGAAGCGTGGATTCGGGACATTATGAGCCAAAACCAGTTTGAAACTAAATAACTTAAGATTTAAGCTGTATATTTAAATTAAATATTAAATTAATGATTAAATAACTTTTAAGATTTAAGCTTAAGATTTCATTCCATGACCTACCACCTGCACAGTAGCGTCAAGAAGTAGAAGTAATATATATGCTCCAAATAATTCATTAGGACTCTAGGAGTACAGTTATCATGACTAGTGGGAGATATTTCCGTAACTCAATCCGCACACAACGTCACTTGATGTTACGGTTTTAATCACGAAACGTCATAATTTTATATTTATGCACAACTGTTGTCAAGTAACTTTAGTGATATACATATAATAATGATTACCAACATGAAATACATGATTATTGTTTGTGTTTATTGCATTTTAATAGTGTTCAAAATATCCTAGACGAGTTAGTTTTCAATGGCCTGCAAGCTCTTCTTGCCTCCAAACTGCCCACAACCCTTTCACTGTTACTGAATGCTTAAGTCTCGCTTATCCGATGCTCATCGAGAACAGAATCGGAGAAAGTCTTGCCCAAGACATCACTTGACCATTACCGTGAGACACTGATCTTAGTGATTGATGTTGGCAACTTGGCAATATATTTCATTTTAGTTGATTTAGTTTCGTTTGTTCAGTTGTTGGCATTTGATGGACAATGTGGATATACAGTTGACTGACAGATGTCATCGGGCACAGACCCATTCGTGTGAGCCGAGGCTGTCTTCTCAACAGTGATGCCAACATGTGAAAGCCAGGGGAGGTATTATATGGAATGGACACAGTATAAAATATTAATTCTACTTTATTGTCAGAGGTAGAATTGTAACTTTTGTATATGCCTTATATATGCTTATAAAATGTTACTCATAACTGATGAGTTAGAATGAAAGTGTGGATATACATCCAGGTTCCATCACAATGGAACCAACTCTCTGAAACGAGGTAGTTGTGAGAGATCATTAGTTGAGGTTACCTAATGTTAGGATGGTTCGTCGAGCTTTTGCTGTGCCATGGCATGGGTAGTTTGGCAGACTAAAGTTTAATTTTTAAGCTAACCATAAACCATGCCGGGCATGAATCATGATTTTATAATTCGACTTTGTTGTTTATGCACACATCCTTGGCAGTGCACATATATTCATAGGCATACTCGAACGCTCCAGTAGGGGCATGCATCCCGTAGGCCCAAAATCAACTTTCTTATCTGACAGTTGCAATGCAGACCTGCAAGATAATAAGATAAGAAAAAAATGTCATGCACTAACCAAATTACACACACACACACACATATATATATATATATATATATATATATATATATATATATATATATATATATTCCATGATATACCATTTTCTGTATAATGTCATCAAAAAGTAAAAGAAATGTTATTGTAAGTTACAGGTAATTACCTTTTTCTCATGTTTGTTGTTCCCTGGTTATCTAGTTTGCCCTTAACCTACGGTTCCAGATCAAGTGTCAATCGTAACTGCTGATGGCCGAGTTATAGTGGTAAGTAAATTTTTGGACGATGAGAATGTATTCATGGATGACTTATGTGTAAATCTTAACAAACTACAAATTGGTTCTTTCTATGCAGCACCATAATGAAAAATATAATCAGATGTATGCTGAAGACCTTTGTATTTTATTGCATTCAGTTGAGGAAACTCGCTAAATGTTGTGCTGAGTATGGCAATATGTATGATATAACAAACTGTGCTAACAAATGACACTGTTTGGGTATTGATAACAAACCTCAGGACAAGAAATATATTTACCCTGTAACTATTAATAACTGTTTACTACCTAACACTGAGAAATGTAAATACCTTGGTCATATAATTAACAATGACCTTAAGACAATGTTATTTAAAGTGACACAAAAGTGATGATTTTGGGGTTACGCACCTAAGAGAGTTAATGAAACTAGTCAAGTGCAGCTACAATCAAGAATATCGCCCTAGTGGTTTTCTCAGAATTGTTTTCAAAGTGGGACATTCCGGTCAAGGTCAACATGGTTATTTCCTATTTACAAGTATAGGAATAAGCGTATACAAATATATTTTTATTTGGCAGGTGAATATTGCCAGATTACAGCACCCGTGGTATAGCCCTGGCTGTCCAACAGTAAGACATGGCCCATGAAATTGAGATGATGTGTGTTCAACAAGGTTTTCGTAATAAACCACTGGTGTGATAATCATAATTGTAGTTGCATATGGTTATGTTTTAGTAACTCTTATTGGTGTATAGACCCAAAACCATGACTTTGGTCTCCTTTTAATGTACACTGCACACCTCAAGTCTTTGGTGCAATTTATGAAAAAGAGTCTGAAAGGTATTACAGTTAATTGCTTATAACAGCATTTTATAATGCTTTGTTATATTGTATTGCATTTTGACATGTTATAACGACAACTGCATTGAGGTAAATTATGAAGTACAAGTACAATGTACAAAATTTAAGTACAATGCCAATTAGAAGTAAACATTCATTATTGTTTTGGTTTAATTAATTGCATGATATTGTTAATTTTGTTACATATTTTCTACATTGATCTGTGTTCTATTTTTGTAACAATATAATATAAAAGTACAAAGTCTGGTTGTTTTTCTTGTAAAATCATGATAAACACTGTATCTATTCTAACTTGACTGCCGAAATGTGTTTTAATGAACCACAATTTTTAAATATAATTTGACCATTTCCTGTTTATGGATATCAACCTGGTCATTCAGTACAGTTGTGAACAACTGTCAACAATTTCCAATACTTGTGAAAAGAATTTAATGGGGTCAAGTGTTCACTTGATGGGCATATTATTATGTCCCCTCACTCCCACTTAGATTATACATTTTACAATAAAAACAATGAGAGTTTGTACCTTTGAGAAAGCATATTGCCAGTGTTGCATGGTGGTGCAGAACTTAGACGGTTCTCAATGTATTCATCAGGGTACACTGAAGGGCTTTGACCAGACAATCAACCTGATTCTGGATGAGAGCCATGAACGGGTGTTCAGTTCTGCACAGGGAGTCGAACAAGTTGTGCTTGGACTCTACATCATTCGAGGCGACAACGTGTAAGGATCTCTTTCTAGCCCATTAGGCTTCACAGATAAGTAAAATCAGATATCATAAATTTATCTGGTTTCTTTTCAACATTTTTCATCCTATATGTGTGTATTTGCATGCCATCTGTCTTGTTAATGCTCTAATCTATGAAGTCTGATTATTTTATCATAAATTTGTGTCATATATTATAAACTAATCTATTCCAACAGCATGACTACCCAAATATGTTTAATGAGCGTGGTACTGCATCATATCAACAAGAAAACAAGTTTGAGGATGACAGCTTTGTTGTCTTCCCAGCCAGTTATAAACATTAGGAGAATCCTTTCAGTAGTTCTAGTTACTGGTAATGAGTTAACATATTTGTTTTCCATCGGTTTCAGTGCAGTGATAGGTGAGATAGACAACGAGATGGACAAACAGGTGGAATTGAGCAGCGTTAGAGCCGAGCCACTTAATGCAGTTGTCCATTGAGAGAGAAGGAGGGAGAGTGACAGTGTAACTGATAATGATGAACAGTAACAGAGAAACTGTGTGTTGCATTCACATTTCGTACACGTTTTGTGGATGTGATACCTTAAGGTGCTGGTACAAGCATTCGGTTGCAAAGGAAATGTGTCCTAAAGTCAGCTTGCAAGAAGTCATGTCTACAGATGGTCGTCTGTAGAGCAGTTATGTGTTCAGCACTCCAGCATAGACTTCAGCAAGTGTTACTCCAGCATAGACTTCAGCAAGTGTTACTCCAGCATAGACTTCAGCAAGTGTTACTCCAGCATAGACTTCAGCAAGTGTTACTCCAGCATAGACTTCAGCAAGTGTTACTCCAGCATAGACTTCAGCAAGTGTTACTCCAGCATAGACTTCAGCAAGTGTCAAACTCCAGCATAGACTTCAGCAAGTGTCATACTCCAGCATAGACTTCAGCAAGTGTCAAACTCCAGCATAGACTTCAGCAAGTGTCCTACTCCAGCATAGACTTCAGCAAGTGTCATTCTCCAGCATAGACCGAGCACAAGTGGTACAGTTCACTTAGAAAGTGCATGATGAATGTGTAAAAGGTGAATGCACATATTGCCAATTTTCATTTAAAGGTCTCATTTTAGAATAATTTCACCAAAAAATCAAACCTACCCAGTATCCACTATGACATGCTAGCTCTAGTATCCACTATAACATGCTAGCTCATTTTCTCATTTATAAAAAATATTGATATTTAGTTTTGGTGAAATCATCAGACAAACTATAAAATAATTTTTTATTGGGTATGGTAAAATTCAGCTGGGAAAAAGTGGTCTGGCTCTATAATATTATATACTATAATAACAACATAATGTGGTATTCATCAACATCATCATCTCAGCCATTGTCAGCCCACTGCAGGGCTAAGGCCTCCCAAGCTGGTACCATTTACTTCTGTCCTGTGTCATTCTCATTCATGTCATGCCAGCAAACTTCACAATTTCATCTCTCCATCTAGTTTTTTGTCGTCCCTTATGTGGTATTAATATAATATAATATAAAGCTATTCATAGTTTTTTTACCAGATATAATGATCAAAGTTGACTCTCCTGATGATTTAAACAAACGTGGGTGTTCTTTTTGTTACACAGACTCATATTACAATTCACACGCTATAGATTTGAACATCAACAACAAACGTAATTCACGATGGGCTAAGTTAATCGAGGAAAGAGTTTTCAGGTTTTTTATTTGTGCTGTTTGACACTTCATTAAATGTTGTATTGCAGCAAATAAATTGTTCACATCTGGTTGGATGGCACTAGATGCAGGAGAAACTGTTTCCTGCTGTGTATTGTCACTTGGGATTGTTGATGTCTACGTTGAGATGTTAGTTTTAACCAGAGCCATATAATGTTTCAGATTGCTATAAGTGCTAACTGCTGGCTTCCGATACCTGTGTAAAGCTATGCACTCTGTGTAAAGCTATGCACTGTTATTTGAATGGTAGACACAGTAAACCAGTTTCAGTGGCAGTATAACTGATATGTGTGCACATGTATACCCATTTGTTTCAATGATAATATCTGGAGTATTGATAGGGGTTGTCGCATCAGTTCTCAAATAAAAAAGCTATATAACATTACGTATGGGTGGGTGGAGGTTTGGTCGTTACCATGTTTCACGGGACAAACGAATGTTTTTTTTATTGTCAGTATGCGATGCGCGTTGTTTTATGTTGTACACCACGGATTGAGGAGGTGGATGGTGGTCTGAATCTAAACTAATCTCATTACATATATGTATTCCAAGCACGATTTTTGAACTGAGAACTTATGCGACGACCCCTTAGCTGTCTGCATTATGCACAATCTCCTGATGTAGGTAGCTACAGAACAGTTGGTTGCAGCTGCTTACCGAACAATGCTATCTCTGGCTTCGGCAGAATCACGTGAAAGTGAAACCGTTTCCGCGTCTTCACAGTTCTTCCATTGTTTCCGTTCTCGCATGTAATCACGTGGACATTGAAAGAAGCTGACATCAGTGTGTTCCACCAACTCGCTCGTTATTGTCATTGGGATTAACTGACCACAGCGTATATTTAATGAGGCCCTCTGGACAATGGTGTCATACTGGCGATACCTCTAGTTAAGGCCGGTTTACACGAGCGATTTGTGAGCGAATTGGTTGAGCGACACCTTGTCGTTTGTTAATGCGCATCCTAAATTATGTGTGCGTTTGGATAAGCGTTGTGTCTTGACACTGCGAGTGTGACATGTTGACTCGCGCCAATTCCAAATTGAGCATCACGACTAGCTCTCTGTCTCGGCGGTTGCTGATTGGCCACTGCGAAATTTCGGCCGACAGTCAGTGTAATGGGACCCAGTCCCAATTCCTGCCTCACAATCGTAGCCACAAATTGGCTTTGCTAATCAGTATCGCGAGTGTGTTCACACGACCGATTCTTGCATTGAAATATCACACAACATAGTATCGGCCGACAAACATGACTACATCGCCCTTGTAAACCGACCTTAACGTAATTTTGAATCGCTGGTGAGCATCCTTGTATTACCAGGTGTCTGTCTACACCAATCTAGTGAATACCATACCCCAGCAAATAAATAAATGCATTTTGATGTCTCTAGCCAACATACTATTTATACGAACTTAAAACCTTATTTAAAACAGATAATTATGTTCGGTTGGATCCGCTAGAAGATAAATGACATCGTGAAGCATCAAGAATTGCAAATAATACTGCAGCTTTTGTTATATTTATAATGTACGATACAACCACATTTGTCAAAATGACATTACTAGTTACTCGCAGCTCGTTTTTTCTGTACTTCCTGCACACTGATAATGCAAAACTGGGTTGTATGCATAGTTAGCCTGGAGGAAGGTGTCATCTCATCTTGGCGCAAGATAGTAAAGCACCACACGGTTCACCGAGAATACAATTATTTACGACAAGCCCCTGAAAAATCGATGCTGCTTCCGAGGTATAGACTGTGTTTGTACCAGCCTGAATATCTATCATAGCAACAGCTGTGCATATTCTTTTATGCACGCGAACAATTCGATCGAAAATAGCACACAACATATTGCACAAAGCACACGTCATACCGTATTAAGCAACGACACCCAGACGGACGATTTAACTTGTAACTGTTGCGAAACATATGCAGTAATACTGTCAATGCACACGACATTTCGATGGATTGACTAAGAACTTAAACGCTGTGAGCGATAATATGCGCTGAAAAGCGTGCGATAAAATGGCGGCCATTTGCCCAACGGACGCTGATGTTGAAGCGACAGAGCTAATAACTGAGCGGGCGTTTGGCAACAACACTGACTTGATGAAGTTACAGCAACATTTTGACGATGTGCAGATCTACTTCGCGTGGTACGGCGTCGCAATGCCCGTTATCGCAGCCTTCGGTGTAGTCCTCAACGTGGTTGCGTTCAGGTTTGTAGGAAGAGTCTTGTTTATTGTGGATTGGAAAGAGCATGTCAATGTGCAATTTAATATTGCATAGTTGTATGGAAAGGAATACTTATGCAACATGAATGCAAACATTGGGTTAATTGTATTGATTTTGTAGTTTGGGATCATATGCCCATATTCAAAAGAGGTATAACATGTTTTCTTTGCTGACTGTGGCTGAATCATCGACGCGTATTGCAAACCGCGATGTTGCGCAGTTGCGTTGTGTAGACTATTTGCATGCGTTTTATGTCGGAAAATATTAATCTGCACCACAAGTAGAACGTGTGTTTTCCCTTTCTCCACTGCATCTTTGGACATACAGACCAAGGAGCATAACATTGTACAATGTTCTTCCCCTGTTGTTCTCTTTATGTTATTATATCGGATTTCACTTATTGCAAATACTTGCAATAAACTTGAATTTATTTGAATTGAATGACGCATTGTCTTGCTTTCTGCCAGCACGAACCACACGGTGATGGTGTTTACCAACGCATATATATATATATATATATATATATATATATATATATATATATATATATATATATATATATATATATAAGGTAGTTGGTTGGAAGTCCACCAACTGTTCATAAAAAGTGAAAATTTTAACAACTAGCCCTGGTCTCCCCTACACGCACGCATGCTCGCACGCACGCACGCACGCAAGCATGCTCGCACCCACACACACACATACATACACGTGGGAATATTGTAAGTAAGATGTACTCATGGGACATTAAACTTACGGAGAACCTAACTTGTAGTGTTTTTTATCTATATTCTTGTTTCACCGAACACCCCACTTATTCGTGTCTGACGTCTGCAGCGTTTGCCAGCACGACTCCATCCGATGTCCGCGTACGGGCTACGTGAGTGCCCTACTACTTGCCGACTCGCTCTTCCTCGTGTGCACTGTGCTCCTTCAGGTGCGGCACAAACATTTCCATCAGTCGTCATCCGGTATCGTAACTTCAATTTCAATCATTTGTTGTGATTTTAGGTAGATTTTTTTTTATAAACCATCATGTTTCATATAGCAAAAACAAACAATTGGCTTGAGAACAAATAATTGTAAATATACATATGAACATATATGATCGTATCGAGGCCATCCATAAAGTGCGTTAAGCTTAGGGGGTGTGGTTGTCTGGGTAAGCGTTATGGGTCGTCAGGCCAGGGTCGTTACATGGGATGGAGTGCTTTCGCGAACGTTACGGTCGTTATCAAAACCGTTGTTTGCTCGTCTACTTTTCCGTATCAGACTGATAGCATTGAGTGCTGTGATAGTGGGGGTCTCAAGAAAAAGCATGACAAAGGGGTGGGGGTCTCACGAAAAGCGTGACAAAGGGGTGGGGGTCTCAAGAAAAGCGTGACAAAGGGGTGGGGGTCTCAAGAAAAGCGTGACATACTTTGATAGTCCCTTGAATGGTCTGGAGTTAATTAAAGTTTGTAAGGCCTATTTCGACGGATTGTTTTCGGTATTGCTAAATCCCATTTATACGGAATCCCAGTCAGATTTCCTAAAACCATTTCGTTTCGTTGTGATATAATGTGACCTTTATCTATTTAAGAACATCAACCTTGCGTTTCAATAGATTCGCGAACATCTGTCAACAACTTCCAATATATGAGGTCACAGTATGACGGCGTTCATGAGATCACGTTACGGCTATAATCATTAACATCATAAAAATACGTTCCCCTCCGCTTGCAATGTAAATATGGACTATTTTCTGTGTTGTGGCGTTCCGTGTTATATCTTACGAGATCCAATCGATTTTATAATGAAAACAGTCAGACTTTGTACATGCCTTAGCTACATGTTTTAAACCAGAATGTTGCAGAATTTATGTATATGCATTTTATGAGTGTTAGGCCCTATACAGTGGCTTCGGGTGTTGTTGAATATTGGGTGGCCGAAGTTGGTTTTGTGCGAGCATATTTAACAAGATTTACCAACATTTGCCATCCAAGGCAAAAGCCCCAGATAGCAATGGACAAGGAAACCATTAGTTCATCGAGAGTCCAACAGTTTTACTTCTATATGTAACCCATCCTTCTGAGATATTTGTCAATTGGGGGGGTATATACTCAACATATGCCCACCCACAATATTGGGGGGCCCGGTCCCACAACCCCCTCGTTCCGACGCCTATGCAATACAGTGAAACCTCATTAATACGGACACCTCGATCCCCAGTATATGTGTCCGGATTAACGAGCTTTCCAGATTAACGAGTCGTGCAATTAACTGGGTATATCAGCGTTTTGAAATTCCCTTCCTCTAAAATGATGTCCGGATGCCGAGGTTTCCGGATTATCAGCATCCGGATTATTGAGGTTCCACAGTACTTGAATTTATCGTGATTAAATTATGTTTATTATGACTAGACACCGGCCCGGTGGCTGCCCCCTGTCGCGGAACTGCCGCTATTCCGTCGGTCACTACTCCTGACGCAACGTCTACACATGCACGTCTACGCCATCTGCGACATCTCGCAGAGTCTCGTCGCCGGCTACACGCTCGCTGTCGTCGTACAGCAGTACATGTGGATGTTCGCTCCCATGGCAACGATCACGTGGAGCACGACCGAGAGGGTCTCGAAGGTGGGTTATTGTTGTGTTTACTTACTCACCTCACACCTGCTTTTTCTACACTGTATCTTCACCCAGTCGGTCCCTACTTGTCTCCAGGCTCTCTGTCAAGCTCAATCCCGTCCACGCCTTCATGTTTTCGGTCAAACTCTTCTTCTGTCTGCCTCTTCTACGTCCTCCATTCACATAGCCTTGCATAATTGATTTTGAGAGGCCTGTCAATCTCATGACATGACCAATTTACTTACTGTATGTTAGTAAAATTACCTGCGAGCTCACTAGGTACCATACGAAGTTTTTTGCACCATTTTTGTATACATAATCTCAGTTCAAACAGTTGTAATAGTTGGTACTCTTATTGTTTGTAGATGAAACGGTTAATTTGCGATACTCTTGTATCCGAGGAAACGTGCCTAAGACACTTCGAGTGTTCTGTCAGAACACTGTTTACTTAATCAACTAGAAATAGTTAATTTTGTAAGATGTGATTATTCACAACCTGCCAGGGCTTGGATATTATATTGCAAATGAATATTGCTAGTTACACACAGGTGTTATTTAGCAAAATGGAATTGGTTGCATATATTCACTAATTGATCAATATCGCTATAATTGCAGGTCGTCTGCACAGTCTTCAATGCCACCATATTAGTCCACCTGATGCATTTCTTCAAGTTTGTGCAAGACGGCACGGTCATCGGCGGTGTCAACCTCACCCAGGTGTGTCTCTCCGACATGTACGCCAACCGGTCGTTCCATACATATGACAATTACGTATATTTCGTCCTGTTCGTCTTCCTGCCGTACGGCGTTACCGCAGCCCTGATGGTCCGCGTGAGCATCGCGTACGTTCGCGAGGCGCGACACGACAGCGACATCATTACACCAGCGTTCCGTGTCTTCAAGGATGTCTCCTCCAGAACCAACGGCGCAATCGCCGCCTTGTTTTTCGCGTTGTATCTTGTAAACAACGTCGCGTACATTGCGTCAATGCGATCCATGCACTACATGACCACGTCGCGGGAATGCCGACTGATCCCGACCGACAGGAGGTTCGTCTTCTCGCCCAGGCCGTACGAGCTGCTCAACTCCGTCGCTCTGATGCTCAACTCGAGCACGAAGTTCTTCCTGTTGTTTGCATCTCGACGCCAATTCCGTTACATCGTCACCGCTTGCCTCCACCAGATGTTTAGTCGAAACGTCGTTATCGATGTCGTCCGAGAAGTCTTCACGATTCACCACGCTGCCGAAAGCCGACACCAGGTAGCGCCACAACACTAATACGACGCCACGGAGTCGGGGAGAGAGAATGTGTTTGAAATGCCCACTGCAAAAGTTGGCTAACTGCACGATCGCTGAAGTGTTGGCTTGATTTTATATCGCGTTTATATGTCCGGCGTTTATATATATATATATATATATATATATATATGGCCAACTGATGTGATTTTATTTATACTATTATGTGATCAATATTATACAATTACGAAGGGTGTATGTCTACTTAAATCGGATGCCATTTGTTGCTTTGTTTTTGTAATTTAATGAGTCAAGGACCATAAGTGATCACTAAAGTGATACGAATGGAATTCTCTTTTGACATTTTGGCTACGTCGTCTGTGGTTTGTGCGGTTGTAAGCAAAATGTTATTTTATAATGAAACTATGACTTTGCCTGCTTAAAATCATCATTCCAGGGTTCACATTAAGATACTCACCATAGCCTGTTGCCTTTCAGAACAAGATGTGATCTCTATGACAAAGACTCCGTGTCTGGTGCAGTTCCAGACATTCAGATAAACATTCTAACTGTGTAACAATACCACTTGACCGCACTGCTCGTTGCGTAAGTCCATGGGTGGTGACTTTGACAGAAAGCTACCAACACTGATTGGGCTCAATATATCGACTCTGCGCGAAGCATTATACGTATACACACATGCTTGGCTTGCGGTTTCCCGCCATTTTCAATATTGTTTCTCCTGTTTTAAAAATACACAATGAACGTGTAAATTATTTTATAATTTAGGTATTCTAATAAATAAA
Organism: Lamellibrachia satsuma; assembly: GCA_033239005.1. Classification (NCBI taxonomy): domain Eukaryota; kingdom Metazoa; phylum Annelida; class Polychaeta; order Sabellida; family Siboglinidae; genus Lamellibrachia; species Lamellibrachia satsuma. The sequence goes on from BSQZ01000004.1 coordinate 11,865,213, forward strand.
GAAATGTTTAAACACGGAGACCCATGCAAACAAAATACACAAAGCAATGAGTGACGTCACGTCGAAGCTTGCCGATAATCGCTGGTAAAATAGGCATAACCGAAGCAGGTCGGTACAACATAGTATTATTTGGAATGATTAATTTATTGAATACTACTGAATGTTTCGATTTATGGAAATTGAAATATACTACAAGGTAATATGATTTCAAGCAATCAGTGTGTTTATTCCATTTAATGCAATATTTATTGATTAATAAAACATTTTATTCCACCAGGATGCATGTACACACACAAATTAAGAAAGGTAAACATTTGAAGGAAATATACACAACATTACTTATGTTACAAAGAGGGTGTGACGTATCATGCGTCACCAATTGTCGTTGGTTCTGTTTACTGATATACATCGGACTGCACATGCAATAACACAACTTATCATTTCAAACCGAAAATGCATTTGCCACTCAAGACATTGTACATGATCAACAAATGCCACGAAGCGGGTATTGATTCTGTAAAACATCATTATGTTCCGAAACATTCCCCAAGCGGTATTGTAATTGGTGTAGTGCCAATGTTACACTACACCATCAACCCTGACGTGGGGTTAACACGTAAGGCACTCGTTGGTGCATCGCAGCATATAAACAACACGCGTTGGTTTATCATAACCTGGACACACGAAAATAGTTCTACAAATTCAACTTACAACAATAATGATATGACAGACCTGACATGACCGAGACAATGAGATGATCCCTGGTTCGGAACAACGTGAACAATACACATGAGAAGCATTATTGTCTGAGGTTTATGTTAACAAACAGTCATTCCTACGCAAGAAAATAATCTCTCGGTTAATTCAACAAGACCGACAACGAACCGACTTATTTCGAACGTCGTTACAATGCGTTTCGCTTATGAAGAACGTTTTACATGTTTCGTATTGAGGAAAACGAGTCTTAACATTCAATCTTATACCGTTCGTTTTAATGTACGCCGATTTTGAAATTAAATAAAGATGCATTTCAAGACGCATTTATTAATGTCCATTGTTCATTCAACTCGCATTAGAGTAACTGCTTGAGAAGAGTACTAAATGACGAGGTGTACCGCAAGAGGGCACCACCACGAGACCTCCACACGTCGTTGTATCCATTCTTATTGTCTGACATTCCCTGTTCGACATGTCATCTGGCTGTACCATGTGTGTAGGACTAACTGTCCGCAGTACTTGTTGCATTCATCCATCAGAGGTGCTCCACGATTACGTGGCAATTGTATTAAAAGTAAACACTATGATAGTTATAACCAAACTCGCCACCAGTGGCTCCTCTCACCATTTCAACACTGCCACAACTTACAACATTTGATTTGTAGATTCTGTACATCTTTATTTCATTTGGTACGTTCCTAGTTTTTTCAAGAAATCTCTCAATTTCAATTGTAGGTATTGTTTGCATAAAAAATGTGTCTAAAATACAATAACGTTCGTTTTTGCTTGAAACTATATTACGTAGTCAAGTGCACAGTTGCGATGACGTAACAAGTCGTAAACAGCAATCACGTTGCCAGCCAATCACTTGTTCATATCACTCCGTAACTATCCATTTTGAATTTATTGTCAAATTGTGGCAGTGATGATACGCTGGGTGGCGCCACTGTTGGGGACTATGATCAGTAATGTCGTCTAGGGGCTGGTAGGTGACGTCGAGTCGTCTGTGGAGATGGACCCGATCATCTTTAGCCATCTGCAACGAGACCAAAACAAAGTCATCACGATTCGTGCCGGAAGTCTGGCTGGGGAACGTAGAAGTGCACTAATACTCGAGAAGTATATTAAGGAGGTTTCAATGATTTTATATGTTATCATGATGTTATGATACGTTATTATTATTATTAGCCCAGCCAACATCGCACTGAACTTGGCATATGAATACTGTTACAGTTGCCAACACCAGTCATTGAAATCCATTATTACGATATATGTCACATACACCCGTTCTTAACTTAACATTCTTAACTTAACGTTTCTTCGTCAGACATCGCAGCGCATCATGATTTGACACCAAGGACCAAAGATCAAGGGCAGTTTTAAACAGTAACACGTCCACGCATATTTCGGTGACGTATATGATGCTCACATTTCTAACACTTGCTCGTCCTGGTCGTGCAGAAGGTAGACTTTCCTCTCCGTCTCCAGCTTCAGGACCCGCTTCTTCCTCGGACCCAGCTCCACCTGGTCGGTGTTCGTGCCGTCCATGCGGATCGTCAGAGCCGGGTTGAGATCCTGCGGAATGAAGCCAACCCTTTATCACAGTAATTGCTTCAGTCGTCTTCACCATCAGCAGAATCATTCTATCTGCACTGAACGCTTGAAACTCAACGCATTCATCTGATTGCACTGCTGCTGATGCTGCCGCCGCCGCCGCCGCCGCCGCCGCCGCCGCCGCCGCCGCCGCCCCGCCGCCGCTGCCGCCGCGGCCGTTACCGCAACCACCACTACTACTATGATAATTATTACTACCACTTCTACCACTATCATAACTACTATCACTAATAATAATATCGTCTTAAACAAATACCAATAACACATACTTATCACAAATAAGTAACGTCATTCACCAATTCATCCATTCATAACAATTATCATCATTTTCGTCAGCAGCAGCGGCGGCGGCGGCGGCGGCGGCGGCGGCGGCGGCGGCGGCGGCGGCGGAGGCGGCGGCAGCGGCAGCAGCAGCAGCAGCAGCAGCAGAAAGAACAACGAAACTGTGAAAGGTCAGTGTGACGGATTACTTGCAATATAACACGACGATTTCAGCGAACATAACTGTATCGCCATCGACAACGCTACTTACTTGGGGCGCCTTGAACAAGTACAGAGAGTTGTTGTCGTTGAGCACAAACCAACGCTTTTTCCAATTTCTACCTCCATCACCACTGAACTGCAGATATCCCTTGTGCACGGCGTTGCCAGGTGTCCTTGATTGCTGCAACACAAGCGTATGAATATCAACATAGAATCGTATGGATATCAACATAGAATCGTATGGATATCAACACATGATCGTATGGATATCAATACAGAAGAATATGGACATCAACATAGAAGCGTTAGGATATCAATACAGAAGAGTGCTGATAAAAACATATAAGACTGTGGATATCAACACAGAATAATGTGCGCATCAACAGCATCATCATCGGGTGCCCTGTCTGTTTCATGCGTAGGCGATCATGATCCTCCGTTTCCCACGACCACAGGTGTCTTCAAACATGTACCGCGCAATGCATAAAAACAGAGCATGATAACACAGCATAACACCACTAATACGTCACTGACATGATATGCATTTGGAGATAGCCCACACAAAAAGAATCCTTTCGAACTGTGTGGTGGGCAATAGGAGCAGATAAAACAGGACAAGCTGTCAAATCAGTGGTCTATAGAGCAATGCTGTGAATTTTTAAATACCCATACAAACAATGTATCACCTGTCTGCCGACTGCCATCACGCCGACGCTGCTGTACTTGGAGTCCGCCGCGTCGAACAGCACGATGAAGCACCCGTCACAGATACGCAAGGGTTTCGACTTGTCGTACGCCAATTTGGCAGTGTGTGCAGAACATTTGGCACACACCACCTACAGATGAGCGAATATTTTTAGCGACACTGTAGACACACGTTTGTCATGAGAAGAACATACCAGCTATCCCGCTTACTGGCCCAATCTCCATTCTCCTGCTTCCTAAAGACACGTTCAAATGGAATGTGTCAGCTTCTTATCTACAAGTCATGGAAAGCTCAAAACGTTTGATTAATAATGCGATATACTGTGCACCTTTGTACATTCATAATATCGCAAGCCTATTAACCAAATGGCTTTGTCTAACTGTGTAGTTACTGTCACAAATCTTCAGCAAGAAAACTACAGTATGTTTCTCATAGTAGCAAACATAATATGAATGTGACTTATCAGCCACAAAGGCTCGATTTCTTTATTTTGTTTCTGTATACACCTATTAAATACGTACTATACCGCATCCTTTGCAGTGGTGCTTTCTTCTAATCGTGGTGTACTCGCACGCGCATACCATGCACATGCTTGCGTCACAGAAACGTACGAGAACAGGTGCTCGTTTCCCAACGCTCTTACGGTTTACCTGAAGAAGCGACAAATAATCCGTGACCAAATACGTTGTGCAAACCAACACCCGACATTTATATGTAAATGTTTACATTGAAATTAAGATACGTAGTAAAACATTCACTTTCATCATAAATGAGTTGACTATACAGTTATTAGTAACCGTGCACCAATTAAATGAAATGTTACATAACGCTGCAGCCAGTGCTGGGTCCAATTGCACAATATCAAATCAATTACTAGTATTATCATTTAAATTATAATGGACTTTCGCTATAAGGAACACGTTGGGACCTGGACAAACTGAATTATATATATATATATATATATATATATATATATATATATATATATATATATATATATATATATATATATATATATATATATATATATATATATATATATATATATATATATATATATATATATATATATATATATATATATATATATATATATATTTATATATATATATATCCGACGTTCCTTATATCTTTGATACATAAAAACAAAGCAGGCCAGAATGGGGATTTCAAAATAGTTCCTTTTAAGCAAAGCACGCGTTCCTCACGTCGGGAGTACTCATAGCGATAGTTCTCTGTATGTCATAATCTACAATAATATTGAAATATACTATATGCAATGCTATACTTATATGCAGTGTAAAAGAGATAATGTTGTGTCTTCACCTTCGGAAAGAATTGATTTAATCTAGTGCAATTATTACATATTTAAAAAAATGCAATGTACACGTTGAAATACTAAAATGTTATAGAAATAAAGTCCACTTCGCTCACCTCGGCCTCGACTGTCCGCAACGTTCGCAGCTTATTCTTCGTACATTCGCCAACTTGCTTCCAGATCGCCTTTAACAAATAAGAAACAGTTCACACGTTGCCAGCATGAGTTTGACCCACAGTAGTAACTTGTCAACAAAATATGTGTGCCATACAGTCGTCGCCTTGTTTCTTCGATGCAACTTTTCCCTGTTAAAACTGGTTATTCGGATACACTCTCCACTTATTTGGGGAGTACTCAGCCATGCAGTAAATGCGTAAATACTAACGATCACACATATGTCATTGTATGTTGGCAGGTACTCATTTATACAGCAGAGCGAACGAAGACTGTTGTAGGAACAGTATGTAACACATTAAGTTAACCAAACTGGAATTGTAGAAACACTAAGTTTAGTACTTATGGCAAAGTAGTGCATGTCGAATTGCAGAAATATACAGTAATGTATTCAAGGCTCAGCCAATAAGTAAAACGATGTCATACATTGGCGTAAGAAATCACAGATTCACGCAGAACACCACCACTTACATTCTGCCAGTCAGTCTTCTCTTCTGCGTTTCTGAAACCAAATAAACATTCGTGTGGCAAAATGTATACACAATTTACTAATGTCATTCGACTAAGCGCTGGAGATCTGTGTGAACACAGAGATGATCACATGACGAGAGATCTGTGTGAACACAGAGAGGATCACATGACGAGAGATCTGTGTGAACACAGATAGGATCACATGACGAGAGAGTGCAATAAGAATGATAAAGTTGGGAGAATCAAGGACATTTCAATCAGTTGAACGACAGGGGAAGGACGGGGGAAGGACAGGGGAAGGACAGGGGAAGGACGGGGAAGGACAGGGGAAGGACAGGGGAAGGACAAGGGAAGGACGGGGAAGGACGGGGGAAGGACAGGGGAAGGACAGGGAAGGACAGGGGAAGGACAGGGGAAGGACGGGGAAGGACGGGGAAGGACAGGGGAAGGACGGGGTAAACAAATATGACGAAGCCTAGCAAAAGAGACGACAGAAAGAAAAGGGAAAACGAACAAGACGAATGAGGAATGAAATATGCACAAACTGAATGACTGGAGCGGATAGAAATACATAATACACTCTCAATATAAACTCATGTTCACATATATTGTGGGAGTGAATACGTACGATGTACACAACTCGAACACTTTCTCTGGCGTCATGATGTAGAAAGCGTTCGGTGCATCTTTATTCTCGCTCTCCGTCATCTGCAAGGAGTCAAGACGCTCATACTAAATATTAGGATTTATTATTATAAAACGTAAACATAATGGCAAAGAAACATCCACCGACACTTGATACTGACCGATCGCTGATACATATAAGATGGGGATAGTTGTAATATGTAAATTTCAGAGCTGATATTCAATAACACGGTAGATGGCGATGTTGGCAACGTAATAAACTGCAATAATGGCAACATTGTATTGGTTGTCAACAGCACCGATTTAGCTGTTCCACACATGCCAACCCTCAATGGTAAGACCTATTAGACTGGAAATTCTTCAGACCGCAGATGAAACCGTATGATTATCTACGACCGCTTATTTGCCACGCATGTTTAAAGGGAGCTCGCAGTACAAACCGGGTTATCCTGATTGGATCTCGCGATACTTTGACGCAGCTGACTGCGCACAACAAACATATTGGCGAGAGTCTCTCTTCTGACGTGTTTTAACTGATGATCATCTGATATTTGCAATAAAACAAAGCTTTGCTCAAAATGCAATGAACCGTAAGGAATGTATCCGACGCCCGTAAGACCGTGACATTTCTCCGGCTGACTGAAGGCTGACACGTTATTTAGCACCAGATAAGCGCATGGGCACTTCTGTGAAATCGGGGTAACCTAGACTACATGTGACGTATTAAGTGACTAATATGGCGCATCCCATGAAATTAAGATGTTGTGTGTTCAACAAGGTTTTCTTAGTAAACCACTGGCGTGATATCGTAGTTGCAAATGATTATGCTTTAGTAACTCTTATTAGTGCATAGGCCCAACAACATGATTCCCCCTTTAATATGCTAGAGGTTTCTTTCCAAGACCTGAACGCATCAATTCATGCAATGGAAGCTATAAATCGTGATCCACAATTAGCCAACCTCAGTGTTTCAGTTTAACAGAATAGTACAGAGTAAGTTACGGACCACGCTGGTGAACTGACTAAAACACTGTTGGTTCAATGATAAGGACATACCTGGCTTTCCGCAATGCCGACAACATCACGAACTTTGTACCTCTTGCCGACGTGAAGCACTTGTTCGCTGCATATCAGCAGAAGGTCATTGAACTGCAACCGTGAGAGTGTAGAAAGACGCCGGTGACGATGAAAGCAGCAACGACGATGATAATGGCTACGACGACGATGATGATGGTGATGATTATATGCTGACACATCAACACTCGAAATTGTCTATTAAATTATCAACACTCGAAATATTATGACTTTGATCGACCTACATAAAATAGTCATATTACAACTAAGCTTTATCCGTGTGTCTAGGTGGTGTAATTCAACTGATACATAATATTACATTAGCATAATTCCACAAACATATACTTTGACACATAATAACACATCTTATATTCAACAGTTTCAATACTTGTACATATACTTTGAGAACGAAAACCTTCTTGAAGAAACAGTTAATTAAGAAATAATTGAGTTTTGAATTACGTTCTCCCATCTTCATTTTGGTAGTAATTCGGCTTACCCTAAGTTACCTCGATACATGTTACCCAAGAAACCGTTTGAACATTAAAACACTAGGTAACATAGCCACTAGGACGATAGAAACGGATTTTAGTTTTGACTAGGATAAACGTGTTTCGTGGTTTCAGACGAGTTGCAGCTTCGTCTGTGTGATCAGAGTATTAAGGATACGAAATATTGTGTTTTAGCAAACGACAAAAGCCTACAGTTGTATATTTCGCGCATTTGCGATTTGGCGACATTTGCTGGACCGTAATTGTTAGATTACCTATGATTAGTGCGTGGCCATGTTGACGTTGATGACCACAGTTACAGGGTATGTTTATCAGGGTGGCTCCACCAATCCACAACAAAACATTACCACTGGTCTACGAGGATGTACTCACTAGAAATGCATATCTTTCGGTCGGTTTCCCGTTTTTTATGCTGACTTTCATTATTTTTCCTTCTTTGACCAGTTCCCGAGAGGGACTGACGATCCCGAATCTGCTGTCCAGTTGACGTTGGATCTTGAGCAGTTGCCCGATAACCGACTAAATCAGAAACGAGTTGACCTGGTTAATGTATAGTACAACCCACCCGATTGCATGCCCGTCCTAGGGGGTTCGAACGAACCCACCTTTTTGAGAGAAATGTATTTAACAGTACCATATTTCAGAAATCATCCTAGAAATCACCGGATCATTGTGTACCACCTTTTCAAAAGCCTGAGGACGGACCTGGTTTGATAAATATTAACAACACAAACGCCAAGAACAACAATATGATCTCATATTGCACAACGAGAGGTGCTAAATGTGACGCTAATGATAATGCCTACAACGACAATAAAACAATGTCTACGTTTATAAAAAAAACCTAGCATAGCGTTGCTGTCGACATTAAGCATAGATACATTAGAATACAACAACACAAATGTATTTCACAGCTTCATGTTTCATTGAGGACAATCCCTGATGTGATACGTCCGAATGTAGAAGATGTTTAATATGACTCAGATTTGGCGATATTGTACACTGAATAGATATACAAGATACACATGGCACGTACGTCTCGCTTCATCATGTGCTCGAAGTGCAGGGCCGCGTCTTCAACCAGTTCAAGAGCTTCTGAAATGTACCCGAATACCAAGTTTATGTCAAAGATACTATAGTACTTACAATGTGAATCATCCCACACACACGCACGCACGCACGCACGCACGCACGCACACACATATATGTATATTATATATATATATATATATATATATATATATATATATATATATATATATATATATATATATATATATATATATATATATATATATATATATCTAATCACCACACACATATATATATATATATATATATATATATATATATATATATATATATATATATATATATATATATATATATATATATATTATATATATCTAATCATTGTTACTACCATTAGTTAGGTATTTACTTACTTTCTGCATCAGACTTGTCTGGTGAATCCTTTGGTAAATGCTTGACGTAATCTGCAGCATAAGAGATCCACAATATAGCGTGTCGTATCGTACGAACGCTCATACGAAGGCTATTATACATTACTCGTTTTACTCCGTCTTCGGAGTTCGCAATTATACAAAACTGCTCGGAATTGACCTGTTACCGGATCGGTTGCGTTGCATTCTAGAGGTGTCTTACGCCTGTTTTTTGAACACGGACTTTTACATCTAATTAATTGATGTTTTATAAAACACAGTTATTATTCATATCCAAGAAGTGGCCTTCTGCAACATTATCTCGCATTATGGTAAGAGTAAAATATATTCGTCTATCTAGAAGAGGGTGAAATTGTATATGTATATATATATATATATATATATATATATATATATATATATATATATATATATTGGTGTGGTCTCCCTATATGTGACACCCCTAGGACTGAACCCCTTATTTGGTTTAAGGTTCACTTCCGGCTTTGGACCTATAATTATATCAACAGCTATTCTCAACCGTTCTTACAATAAACATCTTCTACTTTAGTAATTGTGACTGGTGAGTACTATTGTATCAGAAAACATAACATGGCGCAGTCGGCATGCGGTTGTAGCTGAGAGAGAGTATACAATAAAAGCTCTACTCTAGAATTGAGAGGCATAGTCTACGTTGCTCGTAGTGAAAATCGCTGAAAATGGAGACAAAGTCACGCTCAGTCGTTCGCAAAGAACCACAAGAGGGAGCCACGAGTGGCGACGAAACAGTTTGCAGTGTATCGCCAGACGGCGAGACCGACACACCTAATTGGTTAGCGACGTTTCTATCGCATCAAGAAGAGCGCGATTTGAAGCGAGAAACATTGGCAAACGAACGTCACGAAACATCGATGCGTTTATTATGCGAAACGTTCGGTAGACGCATACGAGACATTTCACCACATGCTGAACGCAATGAACCAAACGGAGACACAGCCAGTGCAAACGACACGACGCCCATTCGACCGATTCCGGAGGGGGGGGGCGACTCGCCAAAGCTCGACCACCAGAACTGATGCCAGCTGACATTTCACTGCGCGATCTGACTTCATGGAGGAGGGCCTGGGACGATTTCGCCGAATTGGGACAATTGAATCGTTTTACACTGCCTCAACAACGAGCTATGTTACGCACTAGCTTATCTACAGACATGCGTTCGACACTGCATCTGGCAATTGGCATCGACAACGACGATGATGTGTCTGTGTCGGAGATTCTGGACCAGATTCACGAGTACGTTCGAGCAAAGAGGAACGTCACGCTAGACCGCGTGGCTCTTGAGGAGCGCAAACAAGAAGATGGCGAAACCTTCGACCAATTCTACATTGCTTTGCGTGAGATCGCCAACAACGCAGATCTGTGCCAGACTTGCATCGATGATCGACTTACCACGCGAATTATGTCAGGAATTCGAGATCCAGAAACGAGACGGAAGCTACTTGCACACACACCTCCGCCGTCATTGCAGACGACGATCGATCTCTGCAGGAGTGAAGAATCTGCTCGTAAAGACAGCGCGACGCTGGCTAGAGGCGGGAATATCAACACGACAATTGAACACATTCGACAGAAAGCGCGACCACGCAATGTCGGCAGAAAGAACGTCCCCGTAACACACACCCAGAGCTGTGGTTACTGTGGGAAGTCAACTCACGCGTCGCGAGATGAGTGCCCAGCACGGCACAGTGAATGTGCTAATTGCAAAAGAGTCGGACACTGGGCCGCTTGTTGTCGTCAAAATAAAAAGCCTAACGGCAAAAAACAGTATCATAAAACTGCTATGAGCCAGATTCGTGTGCTAGATGTTGTAGGCGAAAAACAACACAGGCGTGCACCACGCATAGAGGTGGATCTTCACCACAATGCAGACGATAGTTTCATCAGCACGGTTCAAGCGACGCCAGACACGGGCGCTGAGGCTTCCGTTGCAGGAATAAATTTCCTCAAACAAATGAAACTAGAAACTGGTAACATGTGTCCCCCTCCTGATGACACTATCATAGCAGCAAACGGTACTTCGATTGAATGTATTGGATCTCTGAACATCTACATTCACGTCGCAGGCAAAAGCACTAAAGAGACTGTTCTCATATGCAAACAACAACGTGGATTATTGCTAGCCTGGTATGTTTGTCGCGATCTGGGAATTGTACCACACAACTACCCACTGCCAGTCCGTTCGATTACACACGAAATCGCAGCGGAACCCTCTCTTGTGCCGATAAACAGTCCGCTACGAGGCACCACTTGCACTGTCAAGTCATCTCGAACTCGCAAACAACTCATCGAAGAATTTCAAGATGTTTTCGACAACACTGACGAATTGAAGACGATGGTGGGCGAACCGATGAAGATTCATCCTCTAGACAACGCTGAACCTTTCGCGATCTCGACAACACGGACTATTCCTGTTGCATGGCGCATAGAGGTTAAAGCGAGTCTTGACAACATGACGAGACAATCTATCATCAAACCTTTAGGAGATCATCCTACGAAATGGTGTCATCCGCTCGTAGTAGTGCCAAAATCACGAGGCGGCGTTCGTCTATGCGTAGACCTTACGCAACTCAACAAACATGTGCGATGACCTATTCATCCGATGAAGACGCCGAAAGAAGCCGTTTCGAACATCACGCCAGGGTCGAAATACTTCTCATCACTCGACGCGAAACACGGCTACTGGCAGATCGCACTATCTCCAGAATGCCAAGAACTGACGACGTTCTTGACACCATGGGGACGCTATCAATTCCTACGCAGCCCGATGGGACTATCTTCGACAGGTGACGAATATTGCAGACGCGGTGACATCGCCATCGCCGGTCTGAACAATATTCAAAAAGTCATGGATGACGTCATTGTCTTCGATGAGAACTTTGAACGACATGTTGAACGAGTTCGTACACTATTACAACGATGCAGAGAGCACGGCATCACCCTGAATGCGGGCAAGTTCGTGTTTGCAGAAAACGAGCTGAACTATGTGGGATACAAAGTTAACGCAGACGGGGTCACCACAGATCCGGAGAAACTAAAAGCAATCGCAGAGTTCCCGGCGCCCAACTGCTTGACCGAATTGCGGTCATTCATGGGTCTGGTCAACCAACTTGGTGACTTCACGACGGATATCAGCACGACAGCAGATCCACTACGCGAACTACTGAAATCTCGGAACGAATTCAGATGGACAGAAACGCATACTGCAGCGTTTATAGCGACAAAGAAAGCGTTGACATCCGCTCCTGCACTCGCACATTTCGACCCGACGAAATCCACCGCGTTACACACAGATGCTTCACGACGAAAAGGCCTGGGCTACGCACTGTTGCAAAAACATGACGAGAAATGGCGACTAGTACAGTGCGGATCGCGATTCCTCACAGACACCGAGAGTCGTTACGCCATGGTGGAGCTAGAGCTGCTAGCTGCTACATGGGCGATGAAAAAGTGTCGCATTCAACTACTTGGTATGGAACATTTCGAGCTGGTGGTAGATCACAAACCATTCGTCACTATACTCGATCGCCACCGTCTAGACGACGTAGATAACGTTCGCCTTCAACGCCTCAAAGAGAAGACATCACTCTTCACGTTCATAACGAGATGGACAAAGGGCAAAGACCACTGCATCCCCGATGCGCTGTCACGTGCCCCGGTCTCAGACCCGTCTCCAGACGACCAAGAGGCGGAAGAAGAGGTGGAGCGTCACGTCAGCGCTGTCACCAGAAACTCATCGAGATTGGCAGTAAAGGGCGACCAAGAAGATCATCTACGCGACCCGATGATTGAGCGATTACGGACGACCGCATCAACTGATGAAAACTACAAATCACTGATCGACAACGTGGAAAGAGGATTTCCGGCGTCCAGAAGTAGTGCTCACGTCAGCATTGCACCGTTTTGGAACATTCGAAACGAGTTGTCAGTCGATGACGGCATAGTCCTATATGGACCACGCATCATAGTGCCTAAATCAGAACGACGTGAAGTACTCGAGAGACTTCATGACTCACACCAAGGCGTCGACAGAACGAAACGTCGCGCTCGACAAAGCGTCTACTGGCCGGGAATCAGCAATGGCATTGAGACAACAGTCTCCAGTTGCGACAAGTGTCAAGAACGCCTGCCTTCCCAGCAACGCGAACCGATGAGAGCAGAATCTCCACCATCGAGGGCATTTGAAGACGTATCTGCAGACTTCTTCAACTACAAAGGCCGCGATTACCTCGTATACGTCGATCGCCTATCTGGATGGCCAGCAGTCATTCATTTCCCCAAGGGAACCACAACATCTCGTCACACGATCCACGCATGCGCAAGACTCTTCGTAGATCTCAGCGTACCAGTACGCTTCAGGTCTGACAGTGGTCCACAGTTCGCGTCGCGTGAATTCCAGCAGTTCCTGAAACGCTGGGATGTTGTGGCCGCACCGTCTACACCTCATTTCGCGCAATCCAACGGCCACACCGAATCCGCAGTGAAAGCCGTCAAAAAGCTTATTGCTACAACGACCGTGAGAGGCGACTTGGATGACGAAAACTTTCAGCGAGGACTCTTGGAGTATCGTAACACTCCTCGTGTCGGAGGTCTTTCTCCAGCGCAGATCTTATTCGGACACCCACTACGATCAGCAATACCTGCACATCGCAAATCCTTCGCGAAAGAATGGCAGCAGACAGCTGATGATTATGATGCACGCTGTAGCCAATCACACGCACACGTTGAGCAGCGCTACAACGAACACTCTCATGCTTTACCGCCGCTACGGTTGAGTACACATGTCAGAGTACAGAACCCAATTTCGAAGAGATGGGACAGACAAGGCATCATCATCATCGGCATTGGGCGACATCTCGACTATCACGTCAAACTTCCCAGTGGCAGAGTCTACTGGAGGAATCGTCGTTTCCTGAGAACAACGAGATCATCATCGGACGATGACGACAACGCTGACGACAGCGAATCACATCACGACGACAGCGATGAATCGCAAACCGCGATTCACAGCGCACCACCTCGAAGTACACGTCGGCGTACTCCCAGAAAATGACTGTCACTTTAAAGTAAAGTCTATAACTCTTACTACAAGACACAGACTTTAAAAGAAAGGAGGGAATTGGTGTGGTCTCCCTATATGTGACACCCCTAGGACTGAACCCCTTATTTGGTTTAAGGTTCACTTCCGGCTTTGGACCTATAATTATATCAACAGCTATTCTCAACCGTTCTTACAATAAACATCTTCTACTTTAGTAATTGTGACTGGTGAGTACTATTGTATCAGAAAACATAACATATATATATATATATATATATATATATATATATATATATATATATATATATATATATATATATATATATATATATATATATATATATATATATATATATAGCTTCTGCGAAACGACAAGCACCACGTGGAAAAGCCTTGTCTGCCAGTACAACAGCCTCTCCTAAAAGAAGACTCTCGTCGTAACTTCCTCAAGGTAACCAACGGATACTGGTCACCGCGAAGCACCAGGCTAATCAGACGAGGGATCTCGGAGCAGCATGGGGCCCCAGAGGTGCAGTGCGCATGACCCACATAAGTGTGGACACGCTCTGCCGGTGTCACTAACTCATGTCCCAGCTATGGGCAAATAGCATCGCTTGGCGAGGAGATGGGCGCCACCGAGCGGATGACGCACTATACACACCACATGATGACGATCAATACACAGAACATACCGGATCAGTCGCAGCCCGGGCTAACAATGACCGCGCCATCCGACCCTCATCAGGACGGACGCGATAAGTATAATAATACTGGTGACCAAACAAGTAAGATCCGTGGGAGAGACAACATCACCATAGGAACGTGGAACGTTAGAACAATGAGACCAGCATTGAAACTAAAAGAACTCACATATGAGATGGACAGGTACCGCTGTAACCTCCTTGGATTATGCGAAGTACGATGGAAGAACTTCGGCGAAACAACAACCGAAGAGAGACACAAAAGTGTACTACAGGTGAAGAGAATAAACACGAATACAGCATTGGTTTTCTTTTTGAAAAGAACATCATGAAATCTGTCATGGGATGTCGACCAATCTCCAGCAGACTCATTTTCATCCGCCTAAGGGCGGATCCATTCAACATCACAGTAATACAAGTTTACGCCAAACGACTGACTACAGCAACGACCAAATAGAAGATATCTACAGCCAACTGCACAGAATCATCGACCAGGCTCCCAAGAATGATATCCTAATTGTGCAGGGAGATTGGAATGCAAAGGTTGGCAAAGATACACAAGAGAACTGGCAAGATATCTGCGGGCTTTTCTGCAATGCAACTACCAACGAAAGAGGCCTTAGGCTTCTGGAGTTTGCTACTTACAAGAAACTAGGTCTGGCCAATACATATGGTCCTCACAAACAATGGACAGCGTCACAATCAGATCGATTACATATTGCTGAAACAGCGATTTCGGTCTGGCATAAATATTGCAAAGACGCGGAGCTTTCCAGGCCCAGACATAGGAAGTGATCATGACTTGGTGATGATGAACTTCCGTCTCCGTCTGAAAATGATTGTCAAACCAAAGCAAGTAAGAATTAAATTCGCTCTAGAGAAGTTGAAAGACCCTAAAATTGCAGAAGCATTCCAAGCAATGACAGGCGGGAAATTTGCGCCTCTTACCATCCTAGAGGAAAAAAACACCGACACAGAGACATTGACCAACAAGTTCAACAATGCAATGACTGATACAGCCAGTGTGATCCTCGGCAAACACCATCATAAGAAGAAACCCTCGATCACCACCAAACTACTTCACATAAATGACAAAAGAAGAGTACTGAAAAGGGGAAAGAACAGCCCCGGAAAAACTAATAAATATAGGGAAATCAACAAAGCAATCAGAACAGGCATGAAAGAAGCCAAAGAAAAATGGATAGAAGAACAGTGCAGCGAAATAGAAGATAACCTGAACAAGAACAATAGCAAAAGAGCATTCCAAGTCGTAAAAGATCTGACAAGTGAGAAGAACGGAAGAATAAAGGCCATCCAAGACAAGTCAGAAAAATGCCTCACTGAAGAAAGAGAGATGATCAATCGATGGACAGAGTACTGCACTGAGTTATACAACAGCCAGACCAAAGAAAATGCAATCACTTTTCGTGTCAATATTTCTATACGCATGCGAGACATGGACTTTTACAGCCGACCTACAAAGAATAGTACATACCATGGAAATGAGGTGCTATCGAAAGATCCTTTGCATCTCATTCAAGGACCATGCAACCAACAAAGAGGTCCAGAACAGAATCAAACAAGTCATCGGGCCCTATGAAGATCTCCTAACGACGGTAAAGAGACGGAAGCTGAAATGGTATGGGCACGTCTCACGAACATCCGGCATGACAAAGACCATCCTGCAAGGCACCGTTAGGGGAGCAAGAAGACGAGGAAGATAGATTAAGAGGTGGGAGGACAACATCAAAGAGTGGACAGCCCTGGACTTCTCAGAGACACAAAGGGCGGCAGACGACAGAAAAAGTGGAGACAACTGGTTTCAAGGTCATCGGTGGTGCCCCAACGAAACTACGGGTTACGGGAATGATGATGATGACGATGATGATATATATATACATATATATATATATATATATATATATATATATATATATATATATATATATATATATATATATATATATATATATATATATATATATACATATGTCTTACACCAGCCGGTCGCAACGGGCGTGGACCATGCAATCTCCCAGCGTGCATCAATCCTGACATGAGCAAAACAAACGGATAACATACTATCCGCTAAATACCCATTATATTCCAGCATCTCATGTAATACTATGATCTTCAATATTATATTTATGTCAACAATCAGTATAGTATATTATATCAACAACATTTATTAGAATAAAAATGTTTTGCATTGTAACACTGTGAGATATCGCATAGCTGTCACGCGTAGAACAACAACGGTGCAAAACGTCATCATCATCGTTTTATCAACATATAAACAATAATGTTACATTTACATCAAAACCAAAATAAAAAAATAAGCACTTTATATCGTGACATTAATTGCGGACATACCTCTGAGTAGCAGGCCGTAGCGCGGTATTCTCTGGACGGGTTCCATCATGTGGGCGTTCAGATGAAGACGTCCATAGTCAGGGTTCTCCTGAAGTACGGAGTCAAGCAACTAAACTTCGTTACACAACAACCATTAAAATAGGCGGCTATAATTTATCTCGCCTACACCCGGGCTTTTGTTCCTTGTCGTGGGCCAATCGCGGATGATTTAATATATCAAATATTAAATACTTTAGATGTGTAGTTAATAATAATAGAATAAAATATCTAACACTTTAAACATAAGCGCCTACATCGACAATATTTTATTACTATCACAGAGGACATTGTCATTACCGCTATTTCCCGCAGGAGTGCTGCGAACGACGACGACTTCTTCTGCCAAGTCTCGACGAGAGTCAACGCCGACTCGAACTGCTTCACGTACTCGGTGGACAGCTTGAGGAACGGCGCCAGCTTCTTCATGATGTCCCCGATACGGTCGTCCTTGTCCCTGGCGACAGGACAGGTTAAATCCGAATTCTTGTTTATGTAGTTTGAATTGTCTAATTTGAAGTGGCAGCGTATGGAGATTGTAGGGAATGATAGTAAGATAGTACTAGAAATAAATAACGGAGTGGTTGAATACTCTGTAAAAAGATTTGCGAAATCATCGCATCAGTGTCTAAATGCCGATTTAGCCATTTTAACCATTTTCATTTACCCTTTTTAAAATAAGATACACAGGCAGACAGACAGACAGGCAGGCAGACACGCGCACACATACGCACACACGCACACGCACACGCACACGCACACACACACACACACGGCAGACGGAATGCAAGCAATGCTTCACTCCAGAATTCGCCCAGCTTCAGGTAATAAGATACAGGCAAAACTGCTTAGCTGAGCGTAGTTCACATAGCAGAATCCACGCAGTAAACGTTGAAAGGCCACGCCGCGCCACAAACAACCGTTGTACATCACTTGATGGCCTGCTTTCATCTTACGTTTTACTTGGTAAAACCTTGTAACTTATTATGTTTGGCAATAATTTCATAGATAGATACACTCTGGGAGGGCCCCACCCCACCCTCTACCTTGAAACTTCGATATCGGGAGGGGCCAGGGGGATTACTGCCCCCCACCCGCCTTTGTGTGGATACATTTGTAAATACTACCGAGCCGTTAACATGCGCGCGTAGTTTGTAGCTAAGTATTTTCTCTTGTACATCATATGCGGCAACATTACCTTATAGCAGTAGCTATTTTCAAATGTTTTGGTGTCTAGTCTGTCTTTGGGACTATTATTATATTTGGTACTTATAGTGGTATTTCCTCTTAGCTGTGCACACTATTATGTAGGCTTTGTACAGTGTATACATACCTCAGTGTGTACCACGGCAATGCTTGTCATGCCTGGCTATTGTCAATACATTGCGGATTGCCCATTTACAACCTTCTCAGTAGTCGGGTTGGTTACATAAACAGATAAAGGGCTGCATTCTAGGTTGATTGGAGCGTCGATTACAGTCAGTTCAAATAATCATGCAGCACAAGCACATGAAACACTCTTTGACTGACTGTTCATTTCATTTAATTTGTCGTTTCCATAGAAACTCTCCTCACCGATATAAATGTATAGTTCATAAACTTAAATGTTCCAAAATATGTCCAGAAACGTCCATCCAACTAACATAGCAATAAACTTGATATGAGTATCCGGTAACAGTAAAACCGTATTATTGAGCTCCATGTGATACACAACTTACAAACAGTATGTATGGTGGAAGGCAATAACGAAACCAACCATGCGGTGAGACGGTTCTGGAGCTCTGGCAAGAGAGTGTCGTGGTGGAACTGGTAGATCACTTCAACATCTTTGAACATCGCCTTGGCAACGTCTGGCTGCAGGATGCGAACCGTCTTGTTTTTCGCCTGCGATAAAGCACTGTATGTCCGTGAGAACGAAGGAGAGAGAGAGAGAGGGAGAGAGGGAGAGAGGGAGAGGGAGAGGGAGCCAGGGAGAGAGAGAGAGAGATAGAGATAGAGAGAGTGTGCGTGTGCGTGTGCGTGTGCGCGTGTGTGTATGTGTGTGTGTTAGATTAGATGTAGTAGTCATAAGGTAATACACAATTAGGTGTAGTAGCCTTCAGGTAATACACAATTAGGTGTAGTAGCCACCAGGCAATACACAATTAGGTGTAGTAGTCATACGGTAATACACAATTAGGTGTAATAGTCATCAAGTAATACACAATTAGGTGTAGTAGTCATAAGGTAATACACAATTAGGTGTAATAGTCATCAAGTAATACACAATTAGGTGTAGTAGTCACCAAGTAATACACAATTAGGTGTAGTAGTCATAAGGTAATACACAATTAGGTGTAGTAGTCACCAAGTAATACACAATTAGGTGTAGTAGTCATAAGGTAATACACAATTAGGTGTAGTAGTTTGCTCATAATCAGACGTGATACAATGTATTAATATTTAGCTATAGCACCGTATCCCCTTACAACATGTGATACAGATAAACAGGATATAACCCATTACTTACAAGTAACCAGAAAGGCCATTCTGTACATTATGATTACTTCTGAAGCCAAGTGATGCAGGTGGACTTCGACGCCATATAGCAACAAGGATGCAAAACTGTCATAGTTCATGTAATTCAGGCTTAGCACAGTTATATTTAACGTTCAGTCAAATGCAATACGTTTTCTATCAGAAATGCACTCATGACGGATTGGAGATGGACATCTACAATCCAACTGAGATAGTGTCCGATATTGAATGGTTTTATTAGTAGGAGTGTGTGACGACATACCGTGACCAAGATTTCCAGTTTGCGCACATAATCCCGTTCCGTCGTCATTAGTTCGTTGCAGATGTTGTACAAACGTAATTTCTTCGCCTGAAATTATTAAACGTGTTCAGAAAGATCATAAGGATAAAGCAGAGGTTATATTGTGTTTAGCAATGTGCGAGAATACCGTTTTAAAATATCGTTTTTAGAATATCGTTTCGATAATATCGTTTTTAGCCATGTGCCTAAAATAAGAGCTATTCTACACGAGGCCAATGGTATAATTGGGTTCGTTTCAAGTCTGAGTTCTGAGTCCTGCGTACAAGTGTGTCATGGTTGTGGTGTCAGGTTACAGTGTTGTCAGGTTAAAATTTAGGAGGAAATAGCTCGTTCCCAACCCAAATATCCTTTTCACGCAAGCCTCCTGATGTGGTCAGGCTCCAAAACAAGGCTCCACTGGATTGTCATTGAAGCCATGCATTCACGCGTGATCACTTAATTGATAAAGATTCTAGACTTCCAGCAGTGGACCAGTGCTAAGCTGACTGTCTTTAACATCTGTATGAATAAATCAATCATCACAGCTCCCTGCCCTGCCAGTGGACCAGTGCTAAGCTCACTATCTTTAACATCTGTATCAATAAATCAATCATCACAGCTCCCTGCTCTGCCATGCAGGGTAATGTCTGAACAAACTCCAGCAACTTTTACCAACTTTCTTTTGAGCTGCACACTACTGAATGTAATCACCTGGTGTATTTGTCCTTAATCACCATAAGTAAATAACTAATCACCTGTCCATAAAGCACAGTCCAGTGACAGTGACACAGCTTTTCTATATTTTCATTCCAGTAAATGTTTCGTTTGTTTTCCATACATATAACTGTCCGTTGAATGTAATGAAAATGAAAAATTATGTAGTCACATAAAGATAATGAAAATAATGACTCCAACCCTGCAGTTGAATTTTCGAAATGATAAAGGTAGGGCGGTTTAGCATCTGGAAGAGTATCAGAGGAATATAATTGTGGAATATAATAATAATAATGATAATATGGCTTAACGCGTATAGTTCAAATAAAACATGCTTTCGCGAAGTGCTCACACACGTTGGCATAGTGCTGCAGCGGTCTCCTCAGCACTTGTGAAAGGGACGGAGGGAACGAGAGTATCTTATTCGATTAAAGGAAGAGATGGTAACCAAAATTTGCAGGGTACGAGTGCTCCAAAGGTGTCCCCTACAAAATATTCAGTGGATTCAAAAGCATTTACTTTACAGTGTTCTAAGGGTAATTTACCATTTTTATTAAATAAATAAATAAAAGAAGACGTCTTGATATTAGACGTTATTTTAATAAATCAAAGTTCAGACAATCTAGCAAGTTCAGGCATAAAATTCTAGACTGATAGTCCCAATGGGTTATACCCATAGACATACATAGAACACCCGTTAGTAAAACAAGACCGCTAAGCTCTTATCAGTTGACACATAATAAAGTGAACCCACTGGAGGCCCAGTGTTTATACTGTACAGCACCCAGTCTTCATCATATATCTATAGATATACAGTACTAATAAGAGGTTATTACTATATAGCAATATATACTTAATACCTTATTACGTGCACAAACTATCCATGCACCTTGTATATCAAATATCATAACATATTAACTATAACAGTAGCACCACTAAACATGATCGAAACTGAACTTTCTGAAGTGCTCTATACATGTATTAGATAATGACTGCAAGAGGTCAACATCTCATTAAGCCATGTTGGACATTCTTCTCTAAGGTCCCAAAAATATTCTTTTCCCATCTTCCAACACATTCCCCAGCTGCTCCATCACAGCTATTTCCACCTGGAGATCAAGATCTTTCTTGAATGTTATCTGGCCAACTTACCCAAGGATACGCCTCATGTAAAGAAATGTGCTCTCTCATTTAAGCTCTCAATTGTTTTACTAGGCAACCTTTCACATGGTTTGTCAAACAAATGCATAGAATGCAATGAATGTTGCAATGTGTACAGAATGAGTTACATGATAGTGGTTCATACAATGAAGAAAAGGCAAACGACGACCAAAAAGGGGAGAGCCTTGTTAAATGGAGATGACTTAATAAAGAAAAACAATCTTATTAATGAGCTGACATCTAGTAGAGTTTTATAAAACAGTTACAAATTTGCATACATGCACGCACACATTATTGATAAAACTGAATCCTACCCCTATAACATTTTATGTTGCACCCAATCAATGTGACTACTGGGAAACACTTAATGTACGCTCCCCCAAGAAAAACAAACGTATCTGTAATATATTGATATTTCAGAACATTTTCGAAACTGTTACATTCATTCACATATACACTAACACAGCACAAACATTTGCAACATAAATTACCTGAAACTAATGAGATGTTAGATCCTGTCTTCTGTCGATTCGTACAGCTGTAAGCCACACAGGAAATAACCATATTCGTTGTCCCACAACTTTCTCCAGCAAGCCTCCAATATGTTTGTCTTGAAGAGTTTAACACTAATGCATGTATGAACAACCCAACTGTCCACACTTATAACACGACTGCTGGGACCACACTCGCCCAAATTATTTATCAGTCTGGTGGCCATGCCCCATTAAGAACAAATAACAATGACAAATCTTCAAGTTAACTGGTTCCTGGTGTCATCGTCAATGGCTACTAGTTTATAGTTCTCTGGTAGCCACCTCATCTTCATTGCTTTTGTTTGCCTTATATTATACATGATGATGGTGAGGAGGAAACACATTAACTTACTTACTCACTTACTCACTTACTTACTTACTTACTTACTTACTTACTTACTTACATATGTTAGACAACTATTTGTAACATGCTATGTTCACACTATAAACAGTACTACCCTATGTGTCTTGCAGTGGATGCAACTGTTTCTGCCGTGCAATGAAATGCCGGCCAGTGGTCCACACCCGCTTCACTGCAGTGAGCTGGCTTGTCGCTCTTGTTTATAGGAGGGGTGATTAATGATGTAACTCTATGGTTATACCCAAGATCCAATAGCCTGTGGCTGTTTCACTTAATTTCACACTTTTACGTTGACTCGTCTTGGTTTGTGCAGGCCTGGCAAACTGCTTGGAAGTCAAAGTTATCTGGGTCAGACCCATAGAGTTACATCATTAATCACCCCCCATAAACTTTTTACGTTTTACTAACGGGTGTTCTATTTATGTCTATGGTCAGACCCCTCTACCAACAACAAGCGACCGTTGAGCATTTTGGTCGACATACTGTTTTCTGATTTCGTTTTAAATCTGCCAAGTGTCGAATAACCTTTTACAGTCGGCTGTTGACACTGGAATCAGCTGGTAGATCTTGGCCAACGCTGCCAGATTTGGGAACACTTGGCCTAGTTGACGTCCTGTTGACAACAACCTCATCATTTCAATTGCTGTCAAGATTCTGGTCAGCGACAACCGTGTGTTTGTAGAGTTGCCTCTCGGTCTCGGCCTTGTTGAGCTGAGGCAGGCCATCATAATGAGGCAGAAGTGCATCGATCTTGTCATTTCCATGCAGGTTCGGTGCTGCCTGGTCATTCCTGGGAACCTGACATGAGTCCAAGTCAGCTTTCTCATCGCCCACGTCACCGACACCAACATTGTTCTTGTCATCCACGTCGCCGGCACCAACATCGTTCTTGTCATCCATGTCGCCGGCACCAACATCGTTCTTGTCATACACGTCGCCGACACCAACATCGTTCTTGTCATCCATGTCGCCGGCACCAACATCGCTCTTGTCATCCATGTCGCCGGCACCAACATCGTTCTTGTCATCCATATCGCCGGCACCAACATCGTTCTTGTCATCCATGTCGCCGGCACCAGCATCGTTCTTGTCATCCATGTCGCCGGCACCAATATCGTTCTTGTCATACACGTCGCCGACACCAACATCGTTCTTGTCATCCATGTCGCCGACACCAACATCGTTCTTGTCATCCATGTCGCCGGCACCAACATCGTTCTTGTCATCCATGTCGCCGGCACCAACATCATTCTTGTCATCCACGTCGCCGGCACCAACATCGTTTTTGTCATCCATGTCGCCGGAACCAACATCGTTCTTGTCATCCATGTCGCCCGCACCAACATCGTTCTTGTCATCAATGTCGCCGGCACCAACATCGTTCTTGTCATCTATGTCGCCGGCACCAACATCGTTCTTGTCGTCCACGTCGCCGGCATCAACATCGTTCTTGTCGTCCATGTCGCCGGCACCAACATCGTTTTTGTCGTCCATGTCGCCGGCACCAACATCGTTCTTGTCATCCATGTCGCCGGCACCAACATCGTTCTTGTCATCCATGTCGCCGGCACCAACATCGTTCTTGTCATCCATGTCGCCGGCACCAACATCGTTCTTGTCATCCATGTCGCCGGCACCAACATCGTTCTTGTCGTCCATGTCGCCGGCACCAACATCGTTCTTGTCATCCATGTCGCCGGCACCAACATCGTTCTTGTCATCCATGTCGCCGGCACCAACATCGTTCTTGTCATCCATGTCGCCGGCACCAACATCGTTCTTGTCATCCATGTCGCCGGCACCAACATCGTTCTTGTCATCCATGTCGCCGGCACCAACATCGTTCTTGTCATCCATGTCGCCGGCACCAACATCGTTCTTGTCATCCATGTCGCCGGCACCAACATCGTTCTTGTCATCCATGTCGCGGCACCAACATCGTTCTTGTCATCCATGTCGCCGGCACCAACATCGTTCTTGTCGTCCATGTCGCCGGCACCAACATCGTTCTTGTCATCGATGTCGCCGGCACCAACATCGTTCTTGTCGTCCATGTCGCCGGCACCAACATCGTTCTTGTTGTCCATGTCGCCGGCACCAACATCGTTCTTGTCATCCATGTCGCCGGCACCAACATCGTTCTTGTCATCGACGTCCATCGTTCTTGTTGTCCATGTCGCCGGCACCAACATCGTTCTTGTCATCCATGTCGCCGGCACCAACATCGTTCTTGTTGTCCATGTCGCCGGCACCAACATCGTTCTTGTCGTCCATGTCGCCGGCATCAACATCGTTCTTGTCATCCATGTCGCCGGCACCAAAATCGTTCTTGTCATCCATGTCGCCGGCACCAACATCGTTCTTGTCATCCACGTCGCCGGCACCAACATCGTTCTTGTCATCCATGTCGCCGGCACCAACATCGTTCTTGTCATCCATGTCGCCGGCACCAACATCGTTCTTGTCATCCATGTCGCTGGCACCAACATCGTTCTTGTCATCCATGTCGCCGGCACCAACATCGTTCTTGTCATCCACGTCTCTGGCACCAACATCGTTCTTGTCGTCCACGTCGCCAGCACCAACATCGTTCTTGTCATCCATGTCGCTGGCACCAACATCGTTCTTGTCGTCCACGTCGCCAGCACCAACATCGTTCTTGTCATCCATGTCGCTGGCACCAACATCGTTCTTGTCATCCATGTCGCTGGCACCAACATCGTTCTTGTCGTCCATGTCGCCGGCACCAACATCGTTCTTGTCGTCCATGTCGCCGGCACCAACATCGTTCTTGTCATCCTCGTCTCTGGCACCAATATCGTTCTTGTCATCCACATCGTTGGCACCAACATCGTTCTTGTCATCCATGTCGCCGGCACCAACATCGTTCTTGTCATACACGTCGCCGACACCAACATCGCTCTTGTCATCCATGTCGCCGGCACCAACATCGTTCTTGTCATCCATGTCGCTGGCACCAACATCGTTCTTGTCATCCATGTCGCCGGCACCAACATCGTTCTTGTCATCCACGTCGCTGGCACCAACATCGTTCTTGTCATCCATGTCGCCGGTACCAACATCGTTCTTGTCATCCACATCGCTGGCACCAACATCGTTCTTGTCATCCATGTTGCCGGCACCAACATCGTTCTTGTCATACACGTCGCCGACACCAACATCGTTCTTGTCATCCATGTCGCCGGCACCAACATCGTTCTTGTCGTCTATGTCGCCGGCACCAACATCGTTCTTGTCATCCATGTCGCCGGCACCAACATCGTTCTTGTCATCCATGTCGCTGGCACCAACATCGTTCTTGTCATCCATGTCGCCGGCACCAACATCGTTCTTGTCGTCCATGTCACCGGAACCAACAGCAGCCTTCTTAGTTCTTGTCTTACACGTCGCCAGCGGCGAGACTCCCAACAACCATCTCTTCATCTTTATCACCACCATCGCCGGCGGCAACTGCTACATCGTCGTCATTGACACCAGTTTCAAGCTTTTTATTACCAAAAAAAGCGGACAATTTCTATTGCCGATACGCCATATTGCGCGAAGCCCACCGACTAATGCTAATAAAAAATAAACATGACTGCGTAATCCTTAATTCATCCAATATAGTGACGTCGAAACATTGATAAATAATTAGTATTGTTTCTCGTGAATGCACGCATACCGGCGTGTTAATGTAGTGTGGTTCTGGTAATTTAATCTTAGAAGCATTGATAAATTGTTTCAAGCGAACGAAGACTACAATCTTTGCCTGGCCTTATTAACGCATCTAGTCATCTAGGGTGTCATTGTTTAAAGATTTAGCTATTCTGCAATGCGTTGAATTTTCTGCATTCATACATTTTATTTTCGTAATACAAAGACGGTTTACGCAATGCGTATTCTGCGTTAAATTTCCGTAATGATTACGAAAATGTATCCGGAATTCGACTCCGCTCAGCGGTTGCTGACTGGAAACCCCGTGTATTAACATTGCGAATGCCTATTGGATGATCCAACTGACGTCAGTATG
This sequence comes from Lamellibrachia satsuma, assembly GCA_033239005.1. NCBI lineage: Eukaryota > Metazoa > Annelida > Polychaeta > Sabellida > Siboglinidae > Lamellibrachia > Lamellibrachia satsuma. Next base: position 11,892,173 of record BSQZ01000004.1, read on the forward strand.
TCTCGAATCACGTTGATTGGTTTATCGACATGGATTCCCGCCGACGCGTCAGAGGGGATACCGGTTCGGCGGGGAAATTCTCGGTTGCGTCAACAAATTTGACTGGCGTTTACCAGGCAATCTATTTTGTAAACACGTTGGCGGCGGCGCCTGGTGATTACGAATTTGTGTAATGGCCAGCAAAGAGACAAACCTACTGACTAGGGAAGTTAAGAAAATGGCGTGACTTAATTGCTACTTTGGGTGGCGGCTTAAATAAACGGATGGCGGATATGTATATCGTTGTCAACAGATGGAGGACGTACTCGTAAGAACTGTTAAGGGCTGGCGTGCCCGCCATCACTTACTACATGTAGCTGACGCGCGGCACACGTCAATGGTTATGTTCAGTTATAACTGCGCCACAGTCCCACTGCCGTGTTTGTAAAAAAACAATCTCGTTGCCGGAAAGTACATTTGTTCTTGTAAGTTGGACACAGTTTGTTAACAATTTGTTGGAATAAAATACTGAGTAAAATTCACGTACCTGGACGTGTGAATGCGATTGAAGCTGCTGAAAATGGGGGGGGGGCGAAGTTGGTTTCTGTGAGCATATCGGGGGAGGGGCAACATAAACGTAACCGGGGTTACTCGGGGTTCCAACGCCTATATATAGCATGCCACATTTAGTGTTTGTAAGCGGACCACCATGCGTCACAATTCGTAGTTACTATGATACATACAGACCCTATGTGTGTATGGTCTTGCAGTAATATCAGGAAGACTGATTATATCGGATCCAGTAAATAATCGTTTGCTACCTAGCCTGATATGTAGCAGTGTTTGCCTTGAAGTGTCTAAACGAAACCGCTGCACCAAGTGATGTCAGTCGTCCAGAGATGGTCATATGCCGCGTTGTATTAATTGATAAACAATGTGCAACTGCGCAGTAAAACACAATGTATCAGAATAGAATGCACAACACAAAGAAAATATGGCCCCTACATATAGAACATGCACACCAAGTCGCCTGCAATACTAGAATGAACTAAAACCCAATTGGGTAGCTTCTATTAAAGTTGCAATACAAACCCGTGACCAAACCACATATTTAAAAATTTTAATTACATAAAAAATAATTAAGTATAAAAATAGATTTTGAAATTGCATGAACATGGTTATATATACCTCTGACTTCTCCTTGCTTTCCACTTTGTCTACCTCGGTCTCCTCGTCGCTGCCTTCGTCGTCGGAGGCGCTGTCCCATTCGAACCACTGCCCGGTGCCGCTGTAGTAGTCGTACGCCTTCTCGTAGGCGTTCTGCACGACGCACCATGCCTTGTTAGTGGCCCCCGACACGAACCCAGTCAGCATCGACGTCAAACCAAATAGACTAGTCTTAGTCGTAACAGTTTCGTTTCCGTGTTCACTGTCGTTTTGTTTGTGACCGCCGTGGTCGAGTCCTTTCCGAGTCGCCACGCAGGCGCCTTCATTCCCTCCTCCCTCGAGGGCTGCTCTGGACGGACGTGATGTCACTTGCTCTCGGCAGCCGTGCTCCCCCCTGAACGTTGACGTGAAACTCACGTCCGGTGCACCACCGTCCGTTGATTTTTTAACGACCGCCTGCTTCGCTTCACTCCTCGACTCGACATCGAACGACTTGCCAAGCACCGTCGGACTGTCATTCAGACTCCCCGTCGGTCGTTGCTCCATCGTCTTACGCAGCCGGTCCCGGCGATTGACGCTCTGTGTCGTCATCTCGGTCGTCGCGCCCTTCTCGTCCGTCACGCCACTCTTCGTCTTCTCCTTGACAGTGCTACGGGTCCGATGACTCTCCTCCACTGCCACGCCGCTGTCGTCTGTCTTCTCCACTTTGACGCTGCTCGACACGTGTTTCTCCACCTTGGACGAGCTCGTCGTCGAGTTCGTCAAAGACGGCTCAGCGCCATCCGCCCCAGTAACGGTCGTCCTACCGGATGAGCTGCGTTGTTGCACAGTCCTGCTCGTCGTCTTTACGCTCTTCTCCACTGTTCTACCTACGAGCGTCTGGCTGGTGTTTCTTGTCACAGTTTCGCCAGTGCTTCTCGAATGGTGTTCCACTAGACGCGTTGTGTTCTGTCTGTACCTCTGAACTGACGACGCTGTTTTCACGTTACGTTCAACGTTGGTCGCAATAATTCCTTTTCGTTCGAGCGCTGATGCAGGATCTGTCCGCTTGATTTTGTCAGTGTCCGCTTTCTCGTCGACTTTCGCCGCCGACGAATCCGGCATATTAAACCAATCTGCATAAACAAAGAATAGAAAGATTAAGAGTAGATTATACACATGGGCGTAACCCTTAATTATCAAGTAGGCAAACTGGGAAACTGTCTCAGAATTAGCCATAAAACCAGCCGATATCAGTGAACACCCGCGACAGAAGGTTTCTGGGGAAAAGATACATGATTATTTTATGTAAATATGCTATTATAATTTAAATGTATTATTTTGATTTCAAACAATTATTGTGTTTTGCGTTTATTTATTGGCAGATAGCCAAATGCACTTTAATATCGTATATTTGTCAACGACCTCAATCACGCATGGATAATCCGATTGTCAGGCAAAAGTCAACACCATCTAGAGTCATGTTTACACAAGACAATATCGTCGTCGTGACGAGACAATGCCATCGCATGCGACCAGATCGCAGAGAGATCGCTTGCTATAGAACTGATTCTAGTTTAAACCGACGTCGCCCCGTCGTCTCTGGTTTATCCAATCAGGAGCAACCCATGTGACGCCACTGAACATGTGGCGTCCTAAAAACATAGTCATATGATTTATTACGCTTTGTGCAACCACTTCACCTCGTCTGAACGTGTTTGTCAAATAGGGGAACTTCACCTCGTCTGAACGTGTTTGTCAAATAGGAGAACTTCACCTCGTCTGAACGTGTTTGTCAAATAGGGGAACTTCACCTCGCCTGAACGTGTTTGTCAAATAGGGGAACTTCACCTCGTCTGAACGTGTTTGTCAAATAGGGGAACTTCACCTCGTCTGAACGTGTTTGTCAAATAGGAGAACTTCACCTCGTCTGAACGTGTTTGTCAAATAGGGGAACTTCACCTCGTCTGAACGTGTTTGTCAAATAGGAGAACTTCACCTCGTCTGAACGTGTTTGTCAAATAGGAGAACTTCACCTCGTCTGAACGTGTTTGTCAAATAGGAGAACTTCACCTCGTCTGAACGTGTTTGTCAAATAGGAGAACTTCACCTCGTCTGAACGTGTTTGTCAAACAGGAGAACTTCACCTCGTCTGAACGTGTTTGTCAAATAGGAGAACTTCACCTCGTCTGAACGTGTTTGTCAAACAGGAGAACTTCACCTCGTCTGAACGTGTTTGTCAAATAGGAGAACTTCACCTCGGCTGAACGTGTTTGTCAAATAGGAGAACTTCACCTCGGCTGAACGTGTTTGTCAAATAGGAGAACTTCACCTCGTCTGAACGTGTTTGTCAAATAGGGGAACTTCACCTCGTCTGAACGTGTTTGTCAAATAGGAGAACTTCACCTCGTCTGAACGTGTTTATCAAATAGGAGAACTTCACCTCGTCTGAACGTGTTTGTCAAATAGGAGAACTTCACCTCGTCTGAACGTGTTTGTCAAATAGGAGAACTTCACCTCGTCTGAACGTGTTTGTCAAACAGGAGAACTTCACCTCGTCTGAACGTGTTTGTCAAATAGGAGAACTTCACCTCGGCTGAACGCGTTTGTCAAATAGGAGAACTTCACCTCGGCTGAACGCGTTTGTCAAATAGGAGAACTTCACCTCGGCTGAACGCGTTTGTCAAATAGGAGAACTTCACCTCGTCTGAACGTGTTTGTCAAATAGGAGAACTTCACCTCGTCTGAACGTGTTTGTCAAATAGGGGATCTTCACCTCGTCTGAACGTGTTTGTCAAATAGGAGAACTTCACCTCGGCTGAACGTGTTTGTCAAATAGGAGAACTTCATCTCGGCTGAACGCGTTTGTCAAATAGGAGAACTTCACCTAGGCTGAACGTGTTTTTCAAATAGGAGAACTTCACCTCGGCTGAACGCGTTTGTCAAATAGGAGAACTTCACCTCGGCTGAACGTGTTTGTCAAATAGGAGAACTTCACCTCGTCTGAACGCGCTTGTCAAATAGGAGAACTTCACCTCGTCTGAACGCGCTTGTCAAATACGGGAACTTCACCTCGTCTGAACGCGCTTGTCAAATAGGAGAACTTCACCTCGTCTGAACGCGCTTGTCAAATAGGCAAAATGAAATAGCCTTGACTTTTTCTAATTACGTAAAAATCGCATCGTTGCGGCGACAATGTCGCATGTAAACAACAGGGTTGTGATCAATTGTAATTGCGAAATGTGCATTTAATTAGTGTCATTGACAATTGCAATTGACTGTTCATGAGGCTATGTAATTGTAATTTACCCAAAGCCTGGCAGTAAGAATGCAGGAATTCACCTAAAATAGTATATAAAAATTAACAGTAAAGGAACCTGTAATCTTATTTTATAAAACAATGTAGATGTACTTGTGAACTATTGCAATTGACCCTTTATAAAACATTATAATTGATTGTTTGAAGAGCAGTGATTTCAATTGTTATTGGTTTTTTGAAGTGATATATATTTTGTTGTAATAAAAATTCAAGTGATGAAGTTGTAATTGGGCTGTTGTGGTTCTGTGTACTTGTACTTGTAACTGACAATTGTAATTGAACCCAGGTCTGATAAGTACAGCTTTCTAATGTGACTTATGCAATGGTAACATGGTATGTCACACAGCCTGCGATAAGCTGCTTGCCAATGGAATATTGACAGTTTTATAGTTCTCAAACACAATCTGGCTGTAGTTATGTATAAGGGAAGCAGTTACACAGTCTAGTGGTTAGCAGCAGTCCGAGTGTATAGACCGGTTATATCATAAGTATCATTAATGGAACAAAGCATGATCGCTTTATCGTTAAATCTGTTTTACATAATACAAATTATATATATATATATATATATATATATATATATATATATATATATATATATATATATATATATATATATAAATATTGCATTGTGGTTCATTAAAACCAGTTTCGATTGTGAATATGTTATTATATATATATATATATATATATATATATATATATATATATATATATATATATATATATATATATATATATATTATAATTTGTAATATGTAAAACAGATTTAACGATAAAGCGATCATGCTTTGTTCCATTAATGATACTTATGATATAACCGGTCTATACACTCGGACTATATATATATATATTATAACATAATCACAATCTAAACTGGTTTTAATGAACCACAATTCAATATTTATATAATATAATATAACAACGATATATGGCTTCATTGTAGAATTTACTAAGAAACACTCGTGAAATCTGTGAATGTATGAATGGTCCTTAACGTTTTCTGATTTTATCTGGTTTTAAAATAACTTGTTCACTAGCTCTTAGTTTTCTTCTAGGCAACCTTGCAGGTCCACAACATGTTTCCAGCAATGAACTTATATGCACATGTATGGTAATCTGAAGCATTACTATTAATATTAAGCCACATTCTTTTATGATTACTGCGTTGGCAGTATCACAACATGATCAAAACGTGTCTACACACACTTCACATTTTGTGTTCTTGTCGACTCTCTCCAAGAGTGGTAGTAGTAGTAATATAAAGAGTGTTATTGCAGTTTGCCTTATGTTGACTCCTGTGTCACAGCACAGTTGCAACTTGCAAGAAAACGTGAGTAAGTTGCAATAGGTGCACGTAACGTGGTGAGTTACATGTGTCAATAAGGTGCATTGATATATGTGCCTTAATCCAATATGTCAACAACAGTATGCGTCGTTAACAAACAGAGCCCCTGGTAGAATTAGTAGACTACCCATAGACATAAATAGAACACCCGTTAGTTTATAGGGGGATGATTAATGATATAACTCTATGAGACTACCACGTTCAGGCCGCGCCTGGAGGCTAAAACTGGCCTCGACTCCACGATTGGATTAGAATACCCATGGACCTGGTGTTGATCATTTGTCCTGACCAAATCTGCATCTGGACCAGTGGGGGATATTCGGAGGCCGAAGTTTACCCGAACCCACCCATAGTAGGAGTCCGCCTAGGCAAAATTGTCCACACCGGGTTTTACTAACTCCCCAATTTGGGCTTTCCGTAGCCAAATGGCTACGGAACTAATAACTTAAGTTTTAAAACCGATACGCACTAACCGTATCACATATGTATTCCGTGACATACAACCGACACTTAGGCGTCAAGAAACTGAAGAAATGTGCTCCAAATAAGTATTTATGAGTACATTTATCGGTCACACAGAAAAGATTTCATAAATAGCCGCCATACTGCGCACGTAATGTTGCCTTTGGGTCACATGATCAAACGCGATTTCGTGTAGAATGAGGCCAGAATGGGCCAGCAGCACAGACATAAATAAAACACCCGTTAGTAAGTTAGTAGTTTATAGGGGCATTATTAATTATGTAACTCTATGGCCAGCAGACGGCAATTCTTAGCGTGACCTTATAAAGATCTATGGAAATCCCGTTTGCTATTCTCGCTCACAACAACATCCGGTTATATACAAACTTTGACAAGCACATGCGTTCTGACAAAAAGGTAATAATTTCACACTTTTACATGGTTATTGTCAGGTAACTTTAGTGATATACATATAAGAATGCATACAGACACGAAAGACGTGTTTATTGCTCTGTTTATGGCGTTTTTGTAAGGTTTCACGTTTCATGAAAATACTTAAGCTTTTGATGAACGAGATCTTCGCCCCTACTACAGCAACAGCCAGATAGAAAAAATTGTAGGGCGATTGACTTTGCCTAGAGTCCGCCCTCCCCCCGTTCAGATCTTAATGTTTACATGTTAGACAAACATATTGGGGTACACGGGCCCAAGTTGACTCACTTCGCCCGTGGTTCAGAATCATCGTGTGTATGTAGGACATAATTACGTATTGTTTCCAAATTGAAAACAATTACTCATTATTTGTGCCATTAACATACAGGTCGCTTCTTTAACTTCCGGTTTATTTGTCCCATTAACATACAGGTCGCTTCTTTAACTTTTGGTTTATTTGTTCCATTAACATACAGGTCGCTTCTCTAACTTTCGGTTTATTTGTCCCATTAACATTCAGGTCGCTTCTTTAACTTTCGCTTTATATCGGCCAGTCAGTAGTTGACACAACGTCACAGACATAAATAAAAACCCGTTTTTAGTAAAACAAGACCGTTGAGCCCTTATCAGCTGACACATGATACATTGATGCAGGCACAGACCAGTGACAATCATGCTGCTGCAAGGCAAGAACCCACTGGATTAACAGTGTTTGTACTGTACAGCACCCAGTCTTCATCATATATCTATAGATATACAGTACTAATAAAGAGATTATTAATATATATATATATATATATATATATATATATATATATATATATATATATATATATATATATATATATATATATATATATATATCAGCTATATATATATATATATATATATATATATATATATATATATATATATATATATATATATATATATATATATATATATATATATATATACACACATATATATATATATATATATATATATATATATATATAATATATCATACCAAAATCTACTAAATAGCTTCAGTTACTGAGTGTAGTAGATGTACAATGGATTAAAATACATGTCTCACTAATTCGACTGTTAAATAACTATAATAATAAATTATGTAGGCTGCAGGTGGTACGTTTATGCCTAAATTAAGAATAAACCACTGTAAGGCAAGTTTGTAAGATAAAATTGCATTTATTACAACTTACTAACTAAACTGATCAACTAAACTTAATCTAAAATGATACAAAACCAAGTTTCTCAGTCATTGCACAATTTACACTCCTGACCTAACTTCTGTACCACATCAAGGAGTGAGTCTGTACAAATACAAACATAACAAGTCAGCTATTTTCATATCATAGCGTCCAGTGTAAGATAAGATGATACATAAACATATATTAAGTATAATACGTCCAACACATTGGTGCTGTTCACAATACTGTCTGTAAAATACATGTTATCTTATTCAGTACTAATATATAATAATACAAGATTTAACTAGATTTAACAAGATTTGCCATCCAAGCCAAAGGCCCAAGTGGCAAGTGGACAAGGAAGCCATTGGCTTATCGAGAGTCCAACAATGTTCATCTACTTATAACCCGCCCTCCTGAGATATGTGTCAACCTTGTTTTTAAACATATTCACGCTGCTAGCAGTTACACAATCTGTAGACAATTTGTTCCATTCATTTATTGTCCTCTGTGAGAACGAGTGCTTCCTGATGTCCAATCTACATTGATCCTTTACTAATTTTACCTCATGTCCTCTAGTTCTGCTATCCTTCTTGAGTGAGAAAAACATATTTCTATCAATATTTTCATACCCATTCAATGTCTTAAAAACTTCAATCTGATCTCCTCTTAACCTCCTTGTCTCTAGAGTTGTTAAACCACATTCCTTCAGGCGTTCTTTTTAACTGTTTTCCTTGTATGTTATGTTTCTTCTAATCAATCCAAGAATTTGATTACCCTTTGAAGCTGCAATACCACACTGCTCTGAAACATTCATATCAACGTTTATTGTAACGCCTAAGTCCTTTTCTTTTACAGTAGTACCCAGAACAGTATCTCCCATTTTGTAGTTTACATCCAAGTTCCAATGTCCTGTGTGTAGGCATTTACATTTCCCCAAATTGAACAACATCTGCCATTTCTCAGACCATTTCACTAATCTGTCTAGATCGTTTTGTAAATGTTGTTTATCATCATCAGTATTAACCTTTCTAAACAGTTTTGTGTCATCTGCAAATTTCAGTACGTTACTTGTTATACTGTCGTCGAAGTCATTGATATATATTAAGAATAATATAGGTCCTAATACTGATCCTTGAGGTACCCCACTCAAAACCGATTTCCAATTTGAAACTTCTCCATCTACTACAACAAATGTTGAGATTTGTCATTGGCATTTGTTCTTAATGGGGCATGGCCACCAGACCGATAAATAATTTGGGTGAGGGTGGTCCCAGCAGTTGTGTTATAAGTGTGGGCAGTTGGGTTGTTCATACTGGAGTGAACATCGTGCATTAGTGTTAAACTCTTCAAGACAAACATTTTGGAGACTTGCTGGAGAAAGTTGTGGGACAACGAATATGGTTATTTCCTGTATAACTTACGGCTGTACGATTCGACAGAAGACAGGATCTATAACGTCTCGTTATTTTCAGGAAATTTATGTCGCCAATGTTTGTGCTGTGTTAGTGTATATGTGAATGAATGTAACAGTTTCAAAAATGTTCTGAAATATCAATATATTACAGATACGTTTGTTTTTCTTGGGGGAGCGTAGATTAAGTGTTTCCCAATAGTCACATTGATTGGGTGCAACATAAAATGTTATAGAGGTAGGATTAAGTTTTATAAATAATGTGTGCGTGCATGTATGCATATGTGTAACTCTTCTTTTAAACTCTACTAGATGTCAGCTCATTAATAAGATTTTTTTCTTTATTAAATCATCTGCATTTAATGAGGCTCTCCCCTTTTTGGTCGTCGATTGCCTTTTCTTCGTTGTATGAACCACTATCATGAACTCATTCTGTACACATTGCAACATTCATTGCATTCTATGCATTTGTTTGACAAACCAAGTGAAATGTTGCCTACTAAAACAATTGACAGCTTAAATGAGAGAGCACATTTCTTTACATGAGTCGTGTCCTTGGGCAAGTTGGCCAGATAACATTCGAGAAAGATCTTGATCTGCAGTTGGAAATGGCTGTGATGGAGCAACTGGGGAATGTGTTGGAAGATGGGAAAAGACTATTTTTGGGATGTCCAACAGGGCTTAATGAGATTTTGACCAATTGCAGTCATTAGCTAATACATGTATAGAGCACTTCAGAAAGTTCAGTTTCGATCATGTTTAGTGGTGCTACTGTTATAATTAATATGTTATGATATTTGCTATACAAGGTGCATGGATAGATCGTGCACGTAATAAGGTATTAGGTATATATAGCTATATGGTAATAATCTCTTATTAGTAGTGTATATCTATAGATATATGATGAAGACTGGGTGCTGTACAGTATAAACACTGGGCCTCCAGTGGGTTCTTGTCGTGCAGCAGCATGAATGTCACTGGTCCATGCCGGCATCACTTTATCATGTGTCAACTGATAAGAGCTCAGCGGTCTTGTTTTACTAACGGTTGTTCTATTTATGTCTATGAGTTCTATGCACTTTAAGCGGTTTATGGTATTCATTATTGGCAAGTCAGTAGTTGACACAATCTGTATTCTGCATCGATGTCATTGTAAACGACAAAACAACCCACTAACATGACAATAGCACTCGTTCTCCCGCTTCTGCTTTCTACAGCTACACAACATACCAACGTCTCGTGCCGGATCCTTACCCTGAAACATGGCGGCAAGCGGCTGTCCCCGTTTGGCCGTGAGGTGTGGTTTACACACCCCGCATTGCGTCACTCCGCAGGCGACCAGACTCCCGAACCCAATACAGCGGCTAAAGGTCAACGCAGCGAACACTTTAATAACGTGTTAATAACGTGTGCGTACAACCGGAGCCATCTATGTGTTCTTAATTCAAAAACACATCACTGTTAGCCTGTTCAAAGGCACGACATCAGGGTGCGTTTCCTAAATGTCAGTTCCATTCCGAAGTAAACTGTTGAGACACGCCCCGGTGCTGAGACACGCATGTGTCACCCGCAGTACAAATCAGCTCCTTTTGTTTGGAGCCGCCACCTAAACGACCCGTGGTTTCACGAGCCGCCCAACGAGACGTGCATCGTCCGTGGGTGCAGCCAACCACGTTGTTACTAATCACTTACAGCAAGACTGGCAGGCACGAGCGCAGAGGCCTTTACGTGTACCTAAGCAGTTCCATTACCCACGAATCCCCGGTGTATTTGGTCAATAACGGGGACGTGCAACCCTTTCTTATTTTGTGTGGAAAAAACTCACCTCCTATGTAGGTTGAAAATGGGCAATTCGTCCAATTTATTTGGAGGTCGTATTTCAAAGTAATTACCGCTGTGCACACCGCATTTAATGTAAAAATGCCTGCAGCATAGTGTGCACAGTCAGAAATAAATAGTCTGGATACAGACTATTTTGTATTCCAGTGTAGAAGACAAACTGGTACATGTTAGCAATAACAGTGTGACCAAAAAGCCCTTGTTGCTGTCATATAATGTTCCAGCATAACAATTTACAAGGGAAATATATACTTAATTAAGACTGCACAAGCACAGTACCAATTAGACTATTTAAAATTCACTACACACAAAAGCGGGATGTAAGTAATCCCCCAAATTCGTGCTGTATCAGCATAGAGCCTGCTTAATACAAAAACGGGGGGTTAATACCTTGCCCCTTATCAAACAAACAGTTCTGTTGTTATACAACGTTCAGCCCGTGTAAGGGGAAAATATACACTTGAAAAGAGCCTAAAGCCGCTAGTCTGCTATATTGCAATATAAAAGCAATGCATAATAGTGGGTGATAGCACTGTACATAGCTAGAATACAAAATAGTCTGTATCCCCAGCATACAGCTATAATACATAGTCACTACACACTCAGTACACATCTATAATACATAGTCACTGTTCCCACAGCTAGAATACATAGTCACTGCACACCTAAATCATCTAAGTAAGATTTCGTTCCAAGGGAAGGGACTGTGCATAGGTCATCTTTTCGACGGCATTCGAATGACCATGACACTTTCTCTCAGAATCAAAAGCCGTATACGGTGCTGCTCGTCTGGCGCAGTGCAGAAAAGTAATTTGCAAACCTGCGCATATACTATGTTCCCGTAATATTCCCCACGGGAGCCGCTAACCAATGGGATGCTTTGAATGCCTCCCGGTCAGCCTAATTAAGCGCTATACCAATTTCCAGAAAGAGAGGGGTGACATGTTGTTATTACATAACCCCCTAGCTCGGCGCTAGTTAGCAATGAATCCCCGGTGTATTTGGTTGGGGACTTTTGTCGCGCACGTGGGATCATTAGGATTAATTTTAGGGTTAGCATTAAAATATGACTCTTGTGCCTTATCAGCAGCTGACAGTACTCCAGATACCAAAGTCACCCCGGCAGTGTCAAGAGGGCGGTCCCTGTAAAGTGGAAATAGTGTTTGTCGATCAACACAATATATCCCGGTCCATATAAAATT